>JAGVVM010004197.1:0-35931 GCA_019149425.1 Psidium friedrichsthalianum
TTCCGAAAAATATTAGATAGCTTCCCAATTCAAATATCTTATCTCAGATTTATGATGCTTCAGATTCCCGAAAAATTTTCAAATTGGGATACAGATAATCCAATTATTCCAAAGATATTAGTGATCTCTTGTCAAGAGAAAGTTTGGGATTGAAAGTATGAGAACAATCCAAAACCCACACAGTTTCCCAAAATAATGACTTATCCACGAAACTTATCTTAAAATTGTTTTTTTAAAAAATTCAGATTAGGCCCTCGGATCACGTCTTCAATAACAATTATCCAAGCATGTTATGATTCAGTTTGAATTACCAATTTATTAACATAAGAAATCTCTAAAAAATATGCTTTCATCCATGAGAAACAAATTGAAAGGCAAGATTTTTCAGAATAGCTTGAAAGTAGAAATTCCTGTTTGAACTCGAAAACAAAACTCGTAGCACCAAGGATTCCCTAAATCGGGTTGGCCAAGAATTGATCACGTCCAAAATCTGTATGGCGCCGAGAATCCCGCTTTTTTTAGCATAATCCAGCCAGTGCACACTGTAAATTCGCCCGAAAATTTCACCCTTTTAAGCTGATTCGAGCCCTCGAATCGCAAGTAGGTTCAAGGCACAGCACCAAGCACCAGGAGAAAAGCCGAGGTTGATGACGCTGGAAAGGTCTTTGCGAGAAGGATTATCACCATGAACCAGAGCTTTTCCTTCTCCCCTCTTGCTCTCAAACTCTCCACGTGTATTTTCTGATTTTTTTCCTCCCTCGCTTTAACCCTAGACCTAAGGTCCTATTTCTAGATCATAGGAAAACCCTAATCCTAGTCCGGTGGGATTTAACGTGCCGTTGGTTAGTGATCCTGATCTAAAGTATGTTATTTCAAGCCAATTTGATGAAAAAATGTCGATCCCGTAAGAGTTTGCATCCAACGAAACTCTCGGTTATATGGAGCTACATAGGGATCGAGTTTCAATTTCTTAAAACTCTAATCTTTAATCAAGATAGGACTTTTTTTTTTTTTTTATAATTCCTGAATTTTGATTCTTTGAAGAGTCCAAATCCTTAAAATTCCCCTTGAAAATTCGTCCAAATGATGGGCCACCCGAATTTGGCCCTTCCACTGGCCGATGGTGAGGTTTCGGGCTCAACGGGCTGATTGGTGTTTAATTAAAAGCCTTGTTTAATTAAACAAGCAAAATGGGCTGATTTGGATTAGAAATTAAGCCCAAACCCATATGACATTCGACACATCATGTCCGTACCCCAGCCGAATTTTTATTTTCACTTCAAGCCCCCGTCTTCTTTAAACAACATTTCATTTTCTCCTTCCGCAACAAATGAACTTTCTCTTGAATACCTGAAATTTTAAACCGGTCCAACTTTCCTCAGTAAAAAATCATGACGATCCTTAGTTCAAACTGCCTGCAAAGTTAAATCCTGCTCAAACCTAATTAACTGCAATGATATGCATGATAGACAAAAAGAAATGCAATGCATGAAAAATTATTCTTTTGTGAGATTAATTCTCATTTTTGTGCAATAAAAGAAAAACCCAAATTTGGTGTCAACATCTGCAAGACCCTTATCACTCTTGACCTATGAGTTTCTATCGCGGAAGATTATATAGTGATAATTGGTGAAAACTGTGGGAAAACCTTAGTGAAAAGATTGTTCCAGGACTCATAAGTCAATCATTCTATTTTCGGTTTTGTCACTGAGATTGTGATCTGGCCACATCCTTTCTAGGTCTTCCCATGAAGTGCACATCTACATCAGAGCTACATTCATCCTTGATATCTCAAGGTAATCCCAATCTTGAATTCATACAACAATTCACACTGAATTCTTACCACAAGGATCCTTTTATTTCGAGCCAAATATGATTATTTCAGATTTTTTTTTGGAAAATTATTTTCTAGGAAAATGACCATATTCATTGAGACTTAAAAATGAACTGGAAAACGATTTTTCGTCGTTTGGCAAGAAATCTTCCTAGAAAAAATTATTAAAATGAAAAGAAAGGAAAAGATATTAAAAAGAAAGAAATGTGAAACAGAGAGGACTGAAAGATGAGGGAATTTTTTTCCTTTTGTTTTCTAGGACTAACTTATTTTTCGCGAACCAAACACCGAAAAATCTAATTTTTTTTTTTTCAGAAAGTTATTTTTTTGTTAAACAACGGATCCTAAAATTCATGTTGGCAGAATCCCATCTGGACGGTAGTTTTCCAATCGTGCTGGTACAAACTATGCTGGGAACTGGCTATGGTTAAACTGGTGTATATTTCCAACACTGTCAAGAAATTAGCATCATTCTAATGAAGAAGGCAAATTACTAACTCGTCTGAAGCTTTACGAGTTTCATAAGTACATACCATAATATCAGTAATTTACCAATATTCCAATGACATAGTAAATAACCACTTGCTCTAAAATTTTACTAGAGTGGTGGGTAAATTACCAACACTATCAGATATTAACGGTTCCGAAATTTTACCAGACTGGTAAATAAACTACAAGCTTATCAGAAACTTACATGCATACTTACATGATAATGAAGTAGTTAATCACCACTTTTCTGAATACTACTGGTGTGGTAAGTGAATAATCATACTATCATCAATTTACCCAAATTCCAATGAAATAGTTTAGTACCGACGTCATCTGAAATTTTATCAGTATCGTAACAGTAACTATGGGTACTGCCAATGAACTTACAGCATTACAATGACGTGTAACTCGTGAAGGGAATAAAAAATTTTCTGATGCAGCAAATCCCTAACATAAATGCGATTTGAATTTAATTATGATTATAACAATCGAAAGAATTCTTACAAGCAGTCTAAAAATGAAAATGACTAAATTTTGTCTTTAGATTGTGGGTTAAGTTTGTGATTATAAATCTAAAAGTTGTTTACTTTTTCTTTGAAAAGTAAAAAAGATAATCTCATTATTTCATATGGTAGAATTAAACCTGGATCTAACTCATAACTGTCCGTAGGCCCATCGAGTCTCAGCCCGAGTCGTATGGGCCCGAAAAGCATATTTGGTCGGCCTTTGGACAAGGGCATTTTAGTAAGAAAGTTTTGGTCCCTTCTGACCCAAAGATTACAACACCAAATATTTATGAAAATTTATAAGTGGGCCTGTGAAAAAAAAATTAGGCCCACCAGTCCCGGGTCGGGTATAACCCGATGGATCTCGAACCTGGAATTCAATCAAGAAGAAATCCTCTTTTGCCAAGAACTACGGTTTCTAGTCCACCTAGGCAGCTTTTCACCAAAACATCGTAGGGCTACAATAGAGTAAAATTGAGCATCCTTAGCAAGAAAAAGTGAATTCCCCCTAACTAGGACGCGAATGATAATCATTATGCTTTCGAAAGCTATTTTGGTTGAAAATAGATTTTTTTATTCCTATTATTTGGATGAATTTCTGAGTAGAGAAATGTGTTTGACGACGATACAAAATTTCTATTCTCGAAACAAAAATTTATTTAATAACTGCATAAAATTTCTACGATTGTCTCGCCTTAGATGGCGATCGGTGGACGAAAAACTGTGGATCGGCGAACGGCCGTCGACGAACTTGCGGCCAACGACTAGTGAATGGCCAAATGGATACAAGGAAGAGAGAGATTGCACGTGAGAAAGAGGAAATGAGTGATAAGAAGAATTCTTATTTTTGTTTAAAAATAAAAATTAGAAAATTTTTACTCTTCATTTCTATTTTAAACTTATTTCTAGACTAGAAATTTGTGTCGGAAATAAAAAAGTAAAATTACATTAATAAACGAATTGCTTTTCCAAACAATCATTTCAATCGAAAAAATATAAAAACAGACGGACGTGATATTTTGCCCCCGGAGGACGAGAGATGCGATGGACTCTTTTCCTCTTCACACGATCGAACAGAGGCGAAGAGGATCCGGGCAGTCAATCCATTTTGATTAAAACTCAGCCGTCCGATCAAGACGGGGGCGGTGCGACGAGCGAATTCTCCCTCGCGCTCTTTCTCCCAAGGTCCTCCGTTGGGGCAAAACCCTAACTCTCTTCCACCTTCACTCTCGACTGCAAAACCTGAAAATGTCAAGCACCTGAACACCTCTCTATCTCTCTCTCTCTCTCTCTCTCTCTCTCTGCACCAGCTCTTGCTGAGGACCTCCTAATTGCTTCACCATGTACCTCTACAGTCTCACCCTGCAGAAGGCCACGGGCGTGGTCTGCGCCATCAACGGCAACTTCTCCGGCGGGAAGTCCCAGGAGATAGTCGTCGCGCGTGGCAAGATCCTCGATCTCCTCCGCCCCGACGACAGCGGTAAGATCCAGACCGTCCTCTCGGTTGAGATTTTTGGCGCCGTCAGGTCCTTAGCTCAGTTCAGGCTCACTGGAGCCCAGAAGGATTACATCGTCGTCGGGTCCGATTCCGGGCGTATCGTGATATTGGAATTCAACAAGGAGAAGAATGTGTTCGACAAGATCCACCAAGAGACTTTCGGTAAGTCGGGGTGTCGACGAATCGTTCCGGGCCAGTACCTGGCCATCGACCCTAAGGGAAGGGCTGTCATGATTGGGGCTTGCGAAAAGCAGAAGCTTGTTTACGTTTTGAATAGAGATACAGCGGCTAGGTTGACGATATCATCGCCTCTGGAGGCGCATAAGTCGCACACCATAACGTACTCGATTTGTGGGGTAGATTGTGGGTTTGATAACCCAATATTTGCTGCAATTGAGCTGGATTACTCGGAGGCTGACCAGGATTCGACCGGTCAGGCAGCAAGTGAGGCACAAAAGCACTTGACATTTTATGAGCTTGATTTGGGGCTTAACCACGTATCCAGAAAATGGTCAGAGGCTGTTGATAACGGTGCTAACATGCTTGTTACTGTGCCTGGAGGAAGCGATGGGCCTAGCGGAGTGTTGGTATGTGCAGAGAATTTCGTAATATATAAGAACCAGGATCACCCGGATGTCCGTGCAGTTATTCCGAGACGAGCTGATTTGCCAGCAGAACGTGGTGTGCTGATTGTCTCGGCTGCTACGCACAAGCAGAAGTCTATGTTTTTCTTCCTTTTGCAGACGGAGTATGGGGATATATTTAAGGCCACATTGGAGCATGATGGCGAACATGTTCAGGAGTTGAAGATCAAGTATTTTGATACAATTCCTGTTACTTCTTCCATGTGCGTTTTGAAATCAGGTTTTCTGTTTGCGGCATCCGAGTTTGGAAACCATGCTCTGTACCAGTTCCAGGCGATAGGTGAAGAAGCTGATGTGGAGGCTTCATCAGCTACACTAATGGAAACTGAAGAAGGTTTCCAGCCTGTGTTTTTCCAGCCTAGAGGCCTTAAAAATCTTGTAAGGATTGACCAGGTCGAGAGCTTGATGCCCATAATGGACATGAAGGTAGAAAATCTATTTGAGGAAGAAACACCTCAGGTATTCACATTATGTGGTCGGGGTCCTCGATCTTCTTTGAGGATACTAAGGCCGGGTTTGGCCATTAGTGAAATGGCTGTTTCACAGCTTCCTGGTGTACCGAGTGCCGTTTGGACTGTGAAGAAGAACTTAATTGATGAGTTTGATGCGTACATTGTTGTGTCATTTGCAAATGCAACTCTTGTGCTTTCGATTGGTGAGACAGTTGAAGAAGTAAGTGACAGTGGGTTTCTTGATACTACACCGTCCCTTGCAGTGTCCCTCATTGGCGATGATTCATTAATGCAAGTTCACCCCAGCGGTATCAGACATATCAGGGAAGATGGTCGTATTAATGAATGGAGAACTCCTGGCAAGAGGACTATAGTGAAGGTTGGTTCTAACAGACTGCAAGTGGTGATTGCTCTCAGTGGAGGCGAGCTTATATACTTCGAGGTGGATATGACTGGTCAGTTAATGGAGGTGGAGAAGCATGAAATGTCTGGAGATGTTGCTTGCTTGGACATTGCTCCTGTGCCAGAAGGAAGGCAAAGATCTCGTTTTCTTGCAGTTGGTTCCTATGACAACACTATTCGGATCTTATCTTTGGATCCAGATGACTGCATGCAGATTTTGAGTGTACAGAGTGTTTCTGCAGCTCCAGAATCTCTCCTCTTTCTTGAAGTCCAGGCATCAATTGGTGGGGAGGATGGTGCTGATCATCCTGCCAGTCTTTTCCTCAATGCTGGTTTAAGTAATGGAGTTCTGTTTAGGACAGTTGTTGACATGGTGACTGGTCAGCTTTCCGACTCTCGCTCCCGATTTTTAGGACTGAGAGCCCCAAAGCTCTTTTCTATTGTCATCAGAGGCAGGCGTGCTATGCTTTGTTTGTCTAGTCGTCCATGGCTAGGTTATATTCATCAGGGACATTTTCTTTTGACACCTCTTTCTTATGAGGCTCTTGAATATGCTGCTTCATTTTCATCCGACCAATGTGCTGAAGGTGTAGTTGCTGTAGCTGGGGATGCATTGAGGGTTTTCACTATTGAGAGGTTGGGAGAAACATTTAATGAGACTGCAATTCCTTTGAGGTACACTCCTAGAAAGTTTGTATTTCATAAAAAGAAGTCCCTGATAATCATTGAAAGTGATCAGGGGCATTCACTGCAGAAGAGCGTGAAGCCGGGAAAAAGGAATTCTTTGAGGCTGCTGGCATGGGGGAAAATGGAAATAATAACGGTGAACAGATGGAGAATGGTGGTGATGATGAGGACAAGAATGATCCTCTGTCTGATGAACAGTATGGCTATCCAAAGGCAGAGTCTGACAAGTGGGTTTCTTGCATCAGAGTGCTTGACCCAAAGACATCAAACACAACCTGTCTGTTGGAACTTCAGGACAATGAAGCTGCATACAGTGTATGCACTGTGAACTTCCGTGAGAAAGAGTATGGAACATTGTTGGCTGTTGGTACGGCAAAAGGATTGCAGTTCTGGCCAAGAAAAAGTTTGGCTTCTGGGTTCATTCATATTTACAGGTTTGTGGATGATGGGAGAGCCCTTGAACTTTTGCACAAGACGCAAGTTGAAGGTGTTCCTCTAGCTTTATGTCAGTTCCAGGGGAGGTTACTTGCCGGGATTGGCCCAGTCCTGAGGCTCTATGATTTAGGAAAGAAAAGATTGCTCAGAAAATGTGAGAATAAGCTGTTTCCCAACACAATTGTGTCTATTCAAACCTACCGGGATCGAATTTATGTGGGTGATATACAAGAGGTATGTCTTAAAGCAAATTACGCCGATCTTTCTTTGATTCAAGAGAACTATAATCTCCCTATAGTCTGCATGTGTCTGTAATAAATTCTTCCAGACTGATATTTATGTGATAGAAATTTTATGTTGTCCATAAATTCTTCTCATAGCCGGTCTTATTGTTTGGAAATGTCTGTATGACATGGTTTGTGGGGTGAGTTGTCATCTTAGAGAATTTTCCTGTCTCTTACATCTGACTATATGTTTGGCTCTTCATTTTTGCAGTCTTTCCATTATTGCAAGTACCGACGAGATGAGAACCAATTATATGTATTTGCTGATGATTCTGTACCAAGATGGGTTACGGCAGCACATCATATTGATTTTGACACTATGGCAGGAGCAGACAAATTTGGCAATGTTTATTTTGTCCGTTTACCCCAGGATGTCTCAGATGAGATTGAAGAAGATCCAACTGGTGGGAAGATAAAATGGGAACAGGGGAAGTTGAATGGAGCGCCAAATAAAGTAGAGGAGATAGTGCAGTTTCATGTTGGTGATGTAGTCACTTGCTTGCAGAAGGCATCCCTGATTCCTGGTGGTGGAGATTCTGTTATCTATGGGACAGTAATGGGGAGCTTAGGAGCATTACTTCCATTTACATCCCGTGATGACGTTGATTTCTTCTCGCACTTGGAGATGCATTTGAGGCAGGAATACCCCCCCTTGTGCGGCAGAGATCACATGGCTTACCGATCTGCTTATTTTCCGGTCAAGGTGAGTGCTGCAACCAATTTTTGCAATTAGTGGTCCTTATGATTCCAATACTTCTATTATGTTTAAGAATGACTTTTCCATATGGCATTACATGTTATAATAAAAATATTTACCTATAATTTTACATCATTACAATGAAAGGTTAATGCATAGCTCTGGTAAGCGGCATGTTACATTTTTATCTTTGATCAGTAGATTTCATCAAACTCAGTCAATATTAAAGATAAAGAATGACATTAAAATAATCTTTTTGCTGGAAAAAAAATTACACAGAGATTTCAATTTTTCTGCAGCAATGCGTGGAATCGGTCTCATCTTGAGATAATGCGTGGACCCATTCTAGTATACATTATTTAAATATCTTATTTTTTTTCCTTGCCGTTTGAAAGGTTTATCTGGAAAATGGCTGCGGTTGTGATTTTAAATTTTTTTGATCCTCTCTCTTCATGAGACCGAACCTCCATTGTCTTGCCAATCATCGAAAAACCAAACTGGTTTTGTTCATTCATCTGAGGCGTAGTTCGGCGGGTTTTCAAACTTGGGCTTAAAATATCTGAGCATGCGGATATTATGATTCAGAAAGAGAAGACCCCAACTACCAAGTATTCGCATTTGAGGTGTAGTTAGGCGGGTTCGCAAACTTGTTCCTAAAATGTCTGAGCATGTAGAAGAAGTTTTTATATGACGATTCAGAAAGAGAATACCCTAATACCAGACGACTCACCATGCCATACCCATGTTCAAGTTTGGACTCTTTTGGGGCAATTCCCCATCTTTAATTTTTATAGTTAGGCAAGTCAGACACAGGTATCTTTATCCCATACTCGTACCCAATCCAAAGAAACACTGTAGGTTTACTGCTAAATGTATAGATGTCGTATGAAGAAGCGTTGTCACATTTTTAGAGTTAGGCAAGTCAGACACATGTAGCTTTATCCTAGTTACTCGTACCCAATCCAATGAAGCACTGTTGGTTTACTGCATGAAGAAGCTTTGTCATGTTAGTGTGACTGTGATATCTGATGTTATTTTATTGGGATGGTTTCTAACTTGTATAGTGATTATGATTGGATTATATGGTTGTGAGGTTTATTATTTGATGTGGACTGCTGCTAAAGATTGAGTTCCTTCTTCAGGATGTGATTGACGGAGATTTATGTGAGCAGTTTCCAACCCTGCCTATGGATATGCAAAGAAAAATAGCTGATGAATTGGATAGAACACCAGCGGAGATCCTGAAGAAATTGGAAGAAGTGAGAAACAAGATTATATGAAAAATGGGGATGGTCGGCTTGAAGGTGCATCCTCATCCTGCTCGGCTATATATTTCTGGAATCATATGAATGTATTGCTCTCGCGTGCAGGCTCATTATTCAACTCATAACTGATTGTTTTCGTCCTCCTCTTTTGCACAACTTGCTGCCGCTGGTCTGTTTGTTTTGTCCTCTTCTTTGTACAACTGCCTGCCACTGGACTGCATCTTCAACTCATAACTGTTTGTTTTCGTCCTCCTCTTTTGCACAACTTGCTGCCACTGGCCTGTTTGTTTTGTCCTCTTCTTTGTACAAATGCTTGCTATTGGACTTGCATATTTAAGATATGAGAAGCAAAGATTTCGCTTCTCTGGATTTGTGAAAGCTTATGCCATAATGGCATTCTACCTCCTGTTGGGATTTTAGAACGCTTTTTTGTTGATTATGTTGCCCATGCCTCGGTTCCTGCCCTAACAGTCTTTCTTTTGCTTGTGGCTCTGTTGGAAGTGTTTTCTTATGCTGGATTCCATTGATCAATGATACTAATTAGTAGCACCAACGGTGTATACTCAGGTCACTATTCTAGGTTCTTCCACATGGATGGTTTGCGTGACTTGGATGTTACGCCTGGACGCGAGAAGTATAAGATTGGCTTTTGGTGTAAGGATGCTGCAGCACCAAAGGGGTATGAATGGGAGATTGCTCGGAGAGTTCGAAGTTCCCTGTTCTTAGATCTCTCGTCTTAGTTGAAGGGCAATTTAGCGGGTCTGAATTTGCTTCCGATGTTGTACCTTCTCTCACTCTCTCCCTGCTCTGTCTGTAGCAATATTTTTACCTCTAGCTTAGTTTTCCTACCTCGCAAAAGATGCTTGTATCTTGAGTCGACAGACATGAAGTTATAACTGGCAAGGCTCCTTTTGTTAAACTTTAGTGAGAGATTTAGAAATGAAATTGGAATTCTGTAGACGATGCAGCGAAATCTAGATGTGCAGTTCATCTTCAGTTTCCTTTCATGAAAGGATTACATCTATGTTAACTTGGGCATATTTGTTAACTAGTCGATCATATGAAAGGATTGCAATCTTTTTCCTCTTGTTTTCCTTATGATTTCTTTGGTTGGGTTCTCTCGATGCTCCATTGGCCATCTCGCAGATGTTCTCAGAGAGATAATCACGGACAGTGTTCTTCCCTTTGAATGGTAAATCTGTACAACAAGCACACTGCCCGGACTATTTACGAATGAAACATACAGTTCGGAATAGAAACAACCCACTAGGATCGCTTGAGTATCTCTTGTAACTGTGAACTCAATCATGGAGGACCAGGATGAACAAGAAAGAAACCTCTGTTTTCTCTCGTCATGTATAAATCAAACAATTAGCCTCGCTCTTCCCCCCATTATTTGGCCTTTACAGAATCGGCGGCATCGTCCTCTGCGCTTTTCTGCTCTCTCTCCAGCCTGGAGTTCCCAAGAGCGCTCCGCTCGTTGAGCCAGCTGATAATGTCGGCGAACACGATGTCGATGTTGCTAGGCGACTCTCCGTAAAGCAGACCGTGCCACATTCCGGGGTACAGCTTGATCGTCTTGTCCTCGCTCGAAGCCACCTCGTGGAGGAGCTGGCTCACCGCCTTGTCTGTCACTCTGTCCTCTCCGCCATGCAGGATCAGGAATGGCAACGAAACCTGTTAATATTCATCGAAAGGAATCGGTGACTAAATATTTTTTTTTTCTAATCATAAATCCAATGAGTACATGATGAGGTTGGAGAGAACAGCGTACCTCGTCGAGTCTCTTCTCTAAGTCCATGCTGACCTTCAACAGTTCGTGACCAGTTCTTAGGCGAGGCCGTCCCTTATAGCAGTACGGGTTTGCTCTTATCTGTGAATTTAATTTGCCTAAAGAACATTAATATCACATTATAGGATCGAAGACCATTTAATTCGATAACTGGATTTTTCTTATTCTCTTTATTGTTTTGGAAAAGGAAAAAGAATTTGGAGAGGTGATGTGTACCTGTTCCCTGACCTCGGGCTCTTTGAATGCGAGGTCGATTATGTCATCGGTCGGGATTATTTTCCAAGTTGGAACGATTCTGCACAGTTGGGTTAGGACTGTGATCACCATGGGATGAGGTTTCACGTCCTCTGCAATCTGAAACCCAAGAATAAATAAGTAAAATAGTTGAATTTCTCACTTTCTAATATATCCCTTCTGCGTTTAACTTTTAAATAAATAGATAGTTGAAGGTTAAAAGAAAACCCAACTAAGAAGAAGCTGAATTCTTGTGTAATGCTAAGTCTAATTGATCTCCCTTCTAGATCCATAGTTTTCTTGGATGCCTACAAACTTTCCAAAGATCTTTCGAGGCTTATAGCTAAATTAAGCAAGTCCCCCCTCAACTACTACGTCGTTTGATTATCTTATCCCCAGGAGTTTGACTTTTTCTGGGGATGCTGAAAGAAAACGTCACGATCGACATGTTTTATTAAGATGGAGGCTTCAAAAACTAGGAAAAGTCAAATGTTTGGGGGGGTAGAGTTTTTCCGACGTAGCAAAAACATTGTCAGCCCCCAGCCTAACCCCTGAAAATGACGTTTCAAGCTGGAAACCTAATCTGGTTCGTTCTGGCTTAACCTAATCTCGTGCTCGTCGGTTGAAATGGTCCAGCTTCAGTTTGTTTGTTAGCAAAGGAAAGGACAAGTCACTGGTAAAGGGTTAACCCTTGCAAAAGCACCACAGTTCCTGTTTTTTTTTTTTTTTTTGGTCTTTTGTCACAACTGGAATTCTACAGAAGTATAATTTGAAGAAGACAGAAATCTCGGGAAAATTCTGAAAATGAAAACAGGTAAGACGAAGATGGAAAATGGAAATTTGAAGGGAAAAAAAAAAAAGCAGAAAAATCAGTGAGACACGCACCTTACACATGGGGGCGACCAAGACAGCACCGTCCCAGAAGTCCGGCTTCTTCCTGTGTAGGAGGAGGGCCATCGCTCCTCCCATCGACTCTCCCATCAAATATCTCATCTTCCCCTTATTCTCTCTCTTCTCTGCAAACCCATTGACAAGATCAAAAAAGTCAACCGCAAGGATAGTCAAAGAATGAATGAATGAATGAATCATTGAAGCTTCCTTTGACGAGGGAGAGAGAGGAAGGAAGAGGGAAGACAGAAACTAACCGCAGATGCTGGTGAAGTGATTGGAGCAGTCGTCCACCACGTCGTCGAAGCTGTTGACGAGCCCCTGCATCCCGGCCGACTTCCCGTGGCCTTCGTAGTCGATCCCGTACACAGCGAAGCCCGCCTTCGCCAGCCGGATTGCCGTGCCTGAATATTGATGAATTCGTTTAGTTGTCTGATTCAATCTACCGGTCAGCCAGATATTAACAGTAAAATTACGAAAATATGCTCACTGTTCATGGTGATGCTGCACTCCATGGCATAACCGTGGCAGATGAAGATCAAAGCTTTCGCCTCCCCGCTCGGAACCCATCTGCAGGTGAAAAGCTTCAACCCTCTAGAATTCAGGACGTATTCCTCTTCGTAGCTCACGTCTGCGATTTGATTCGCCTGAATTCAGATGAAAAGAAACGTAAGAAAAACAGAGGACCCAAAGCATCAGATGAAGGACGAGAATCGAGGGTCAATAAAGGAGGAAAGCGATCTGACCATGCGCTCGAGCAACCCCAAGGAACTCTGAGAAATTGTTAAATCTGAGGTGCGGAAAGAATGATTCGGATATAACAGAAAGGAGAGGAAATAGGAAGGTCAGGATAGACAGCAATATATGAAGATCCGAATGAGAAATCAAGGCAAGACAGAAGAGAACGCTTTGCATGGGAGACTGTCTTCGCGCTTCTCCTTTATACATGCGTCCTCATGGTTAATACCTTTGCCCTTCCCCAAAATAAATTGAAAAGGAAAATTTTAAAAGATAAAATAATTATTTAAATTAAGTGGGTCCCATCTTTTTATTACTAGCGCTCTATTTTCCAACTTGCAAGCCAACAAGTGGTCTTTGAATTAGCATGACGGGATCTGGTAAAGTTTTCTCACGAAGCATAAAGAGTAAACCCCAGAGAAAAATAGACACTTAAAGGGAATGGAGAGGAGAAAAAGATCATGAGATGGGGTTGGATGCTCAAGAATCCCAAGATTTTTAGCTGCGATTTTGGTTTTTTTTTCTCTTGATTTGCTAGGTGATACGCAAGCTACGCGCATATTAAGGAGGAAAAACAAGAGTGAATTTTGTTAGCCAAAAAAAAAATATGGGGAGAGTAATTTCAGACTTAATGTTGAATTTAGACCTTCGGCCGAATATTTCACATTAATAAAAAAAAGGGGGATAAGTTATCTATGTAGAGACTAGAGAGATATCTCTAATTTCGATAATAATTTCGAATCATATTTTTACGTGCCGCCGGGACTAGATATACCTGTTTGAATTTAAGAGAGAATAGACAAGATCGTTTCCGGACTTGTGAAAAATCCATAAGACTAGCAGAAGATTCAAATTTCATTTCATTTTCATATGGGCTATCTCAGGAGATCATTGCCCTTCTTCTGGTGCCCTACTTGCGATGGTGGACTCTTGGGATATATTATTAATTCGGGAGGATTTCTTAGCAATTGGGTCAATGGGTTGAAATCGTCCACATTGGCGCCCCTATGGTTCGGGGAACTCGGGGGCCTTCGTGGGTCGTCAAGTGGCCAACTCATTTAATGAGTTCAAAATTGCCGAATCAAATCTGTACCAAATAAAGACCACCAAGTTTGCATTAAATAAAGAAAGATCACTATGACGTGTTGATCATGGTCCAAAAAGTCAGTCCACGCTCGATCATATCCCTTGTCTCTTGTTTCATGGAAAAATTGTCTTTTATCGGCCATAACTTTATGATACGGATGTCAATTCGGTCCTACCATTTTTAATCTCTCAATATGGTCCTAAACTTTCGCGCGAACTTCAAATATAATTGTTCCAATCAATTTTCTCCAAACTTGGGGCCTATGTCGATGATGACTGAGCTGCCATTTTAGCGGTCCGGACTAAATTGCCATTTCAACGATTTCCTATGAAAATTGACTTGAATGACTACATTAAAATTTCGCTCCTAGATGAGGGACTAAATTGAGAAGATTGAAAAGTTTATGACCATATTGGCTAAGGCTTGCATGACAATGATTCTGATCTGAAAAATTGACTCTGATTAGAATTGATTTTTTCTAGTTTTGTTCTCTGAATGAGTTCTAAAGAATCGGAACGTGTTAGATAACTGCACAAAATTTATGCTCCTAGAGTAGAAACTCGTTTGGTAACTACACAATTTTTTTCGAGAATAATTTTTCTTCCCAATTTTTTTCATTTAAGCCAAAAAAATTACATAGTTACTTAGTGAAATTTCATCCTACATATCGAATTAATTGAAGATTTATTCATTGATTCTCTTATATAACATTTTGCATATTGCATATAACATTTTTTTTCGTGCTATTCCATTTAATTATTGTGTCTTGACGAGTCATTTTAAGCCTAAAAAAAGAGAGACCGTGTTGGGTTAGTGTGTGATTTCATATTAGCTCGAGCCCTTCCAGGCCTATAATAAATCCCAACAAGGGAATATCAGATTAGATCTTAATGTAATTGGTAGCATGTGTATGGTACATCCAAAATGAAGTCGCTATCAATTTTTGAGGAAGGTAGACCAAAAATCTCATCGAGCGGTCGAGAGAAACCGTTTGATTCTACGCAACCAGAGAAATATAGGGTTTGGAGACTTTATTACATCGGTGTTTTCACCAACGCCCTTTTTGCACTGAAGTTGAGCGTTTTCCAAATATATTTCATGCAGATTTTCAATTCATTTTTAAACCTATGAAATAAGCCAATACTAAGTGTTCACGCAAGTTGTTTTTGTCTTTTTTCAAATTTTCTAAAACTAGACTAAATCTAAAATACCTAGACCTAGGTAAATTACAACCAATAAAATCAAGCGCGCAATCAAGGAATCATCGTATTGATAAATTACATTGTAAAACCCTAATGAAGCCCTAAAGGTTTAGAGAAATGTGGTTTAGGTTTAATTTGAAAGGTGTTTATGATTTTTCTAAAAAATAACAAAATATACGAAAATATAGGGAATCTAAGCCCACATTTATGAAAATGAGGTCAAACTACCCTAATCTAAGCTTCTACTATTTTTAGGGATTTTTGAAAAAAAATTCGATTTTTTAGAATTTTTTCGCATTTTTTTATCGTATATATTTCTTTGCAAATGAAACAATTTTGTGATTTTTAAAAATGATTCTTTTTCACAATCAATTTTTTTTTATTCCAAAATTGTTTTTGGCAACAGAATCAGAATTATTTACGTTATTAAACACGATTCTCATCTCTTTTTTTTTTTTTGAAAAATAGAATCAGAGAATCATAATCGTTGTTATGTAAGCATTTAGAGATTGTTTGGGTGAATTTCTCCTGTGTGTCGTTATTTGCACTTCCATAATCATGAACTTTCTCGTTAACAGCTGTTTCTTAAATCATTTGTTTTGCAACTTGATGAAAAGACGTGTACTTACTTGGGCAATGCATTGTTCCGCTCATCATCACGTGTAACTCGGCATGCTTGGCAAAGCCCAGTTGATAAGAGTCGGCAATTGCGCTATTAATGGCGATCCTCTTTTTTCTTCTGCTCTCTTTCCTGCGTTTTCTTTGGTCGTCTATCACGTGCTGGGGAAACACGCACGTTGGCCCCTCTGAACAGCCCTACATGCATTTGTGCACCTGACGAAGCTCCGGTCAAAAGCGCAAGTCGGCTGGGGGCGGACGGCAGCTTTGACTCGGCACGCGCTCCTCTCCCTTACACGGGAGGAGGAAAATGACCCGACCTGAACCCAAAACGAAGGTGGAAGTTTAGCAACGACGTTGTTGTTTCTAGATTGATCTTGCTTGGAGCAGACTTGAAAGAGTGAACGGTCATTGGGTTGATCCTCATCCCCACCTTCGTCTCCTCTCTCTCTCTCTCTCTCTGTCTGAAGCATGCACCGGTGGCGAGGACGTGATCGTGATGTAGATGCGGTGCGAACGAGAGCGGTAATAGACGCTGGTGCGGGGATATGGGAGAGCAGCGTTGCACAAGATTGCCCAAGTTGCATAAGTTGAGGTGCACAAGAGCTGATCCGGACACTATCCAATCGCCAAAAGAATAAAGCTTTATATAAAGAGCAGCGACTCATATGGCGTTATCCATATTGCCGTCGGTTTATCGAATTACGCAACACAAATACCGGTATAGTTTAATCCGGTCAAAACTTCAATAAATCGAAAACGGAAAAAAAAAATATTAAAAAGAAGTGAAGAAAATGTCAAGCCCGTTGCACGGTATGTTCGTTTGGTAGAAATTTGGGGTTTTAGTGGTTAGGTGGTGTTGAAACCAGCTTCGGGCATGTTGAATAGGACATCAACCTAGGCGATCTTAGGTGGCGCACTCCCCACTTCCATCTATTGCATTTAGGATTTGTACATTTGGAGTGCTCCAAAGGACACTTTAGCCATATAGGAAATGTTGATGGCACCAAAATCTGGCAATGCTTGTCTGGTAATCCATGTCACATGGCCGGGGCATCAACTTTTCCCCGTCCCGTCTCTCTCTCCATCCGCTTGACGCAAAGACCCCCACATATAAAATTCTATACACATGACAAAGCCCATACCTAGACCTATCGAAACGGGTCTTAAAATAAATGGGTCATATATGGGTCGCTCTATATAGTTGAATGACCTAATCTGGGGGTTCTTTGAGCTAATCATGCTCTTGACTCTTGAGCACCTGGACAAGGGACGCGGTCTCTCGTGCTCGCGGAGGAGCTCAGAGATGTCCGACGGGCAGGGCTCGACCTGGGCGAAGGAAGTAGGCGCTGAAGGAGTGGCCGAATGCCGCCTTCGGGGGGAGCTCTTGGCGGAGGTAGACGACGGCTTCAGCGGATCATTGATGACCAGCCTAACTGTCGTTTGTGGCCATCTTCTCCCTCGATCCCTTTTTTTTTTTTTTCAAATTATTTTCCATTCCAGCCCAGCCACCCCTTATTCAACCCAGAAAAGCCAAAGCTTCGCAAAAATCCCTACGTAGAGTGGAGTAGGCCTTTGCACATGGTGTTTCGAGATCCCAGAATTCGACACTTCCTCTTAAAGGTTCTCTTCGCTTTTGTTTAACAACAAAGGTGTCCCATCTGAGATTCCAAATCGAATCTGTTTCTGTATCTAATTTTGTCCAATTCCTAGAAAATCAACTCGCCTTCGTTAGCATCACACATTCTGGACGCTTTGCTTGCTTCCTGCGGTTGAAGAGGGTGGTGGCCGGCGGCGGAGGAAGAGGCGGGTCGGGCGAAGAAAATATGTCAAGATGTTGTTATTATTATTATTGTTGTTGTTTTAAATTTGCTAAGCACTTAGTTCGTATAGTAAAAAAAAAAAAAAGAGAGCTTGTACTAAATTTTATTTGACTCTTTGCAATT
Source organism: Psidium friedrichsthalianum (assembly GCA_019149425.1). Classification (NCBI taxonomy): domain Eukaryota; kingdom Viridiplantae; phylum Streptophyta; class Magnoliopsida; order Myrtales; family Myrtaceae; genus Psidium; species Psidium friedrichsthalianum. The sequence continues at coordinate 17,699 of JAGVVM010004197.1, forward strand.
TATCGAAACATCGAGTCATCACTTTAATCTCAACTAATTTTTTTATTTTGGAAAATTATAAAGTGACCGAGAAGAGAAGAGAATAGGAAGAATCGTCTAAGGAAAAATCAATGTGCCTTGCCCGTGACGTCGAACGTCGCCTGTGGTCAGTTAGGGTTGGGGATGCCCTCGCCGATCGCAGAAGGAAAAAAAAAAATAAATCAGATTTTATAAGACCAAAAAAATCCAGATGAAAACATATAAAATAAAAAAATCGCATTTCTAAAAGAAATAAAAAAAAGAAAATTCATTTTTTTAATTATAAAAAATATAAAAATTGTACACAATTATAAAATATAGAAATGTTTTATTAATATGGGTCGAGTAGGGTATGGGTAAGTAAATTTGCACTTCACATAAATAGGTCATTAATAAGTTAATAAGTCAATTTAAATCGACCCAGTATATGACCCGATCCAAATTTGATCTTACTCACTCGTTTGATAGGTTTACCCACGTCGAACGGACGGAGACACCACGAAGGTAGTCACTTGTCGCCGCGCCCAGTGCCATTACGTTGGAGCTTCAGCACGGTCAAATTTGATTGACATGGTTTGCTTGGACCCGTCTCGTCTGTCGTTCCTACTCATGCAGATTACTACCATTCGGCCAGCATTTCCACATGTGGAGCCTCAAAAGTGGGGAGGAGCCCCGTTGGCTCTTGCTTCGTCAGCGATAATGTCGTCATTGTCGAGGAATTCAATAACCTGATGCCGACTATTTAAAGCTTGTGGAGGCTGTCTTGCAGGAAACATCGATATGGAAAAGCTTATGATGGGCTTGATGTTTCGTTAACAGAACCCTGTTTCTTTTGAATTCTCTGATAAATGGGGTTGACTCGATAATAAAAGTCGGAAGAAGTACATAAGAAGTGCCAAAAGTTATGTACAATACGCACTTTAGTGCTAAAAGTTTCAAAACCATTACTCGAATATCAATTTTTTTTTTAAAAACGATCACTAATTGCCAACTCTAATCCGATTGCCGGAAATCTTACGTGGCCTTTTTTTTGTTAATATCTAAGCCGATGTGACTCGCGAGAAGTCCATGTGGACCGACAATTCTATGACACGAATTGACTTCATCCATGGAAATGGACATTACCAAACGTGAAAACGATATAAATGTGCAATGAACCAATTCCTTGGCATGTTTTTTTTTTTCTTCCTTCCATTCTTAATCAAAAGTTGATAGATACACCAAATAAGCTTCAAGAGCATACAGTCCCAAAACACTTCAGGTGGGTTAGAGGCCCAATTAGAGGGGAGGGTATTTTGATTTGGGCCTTGACGGCCCAATTCGCAACCTTATTTTGGATCCGCGGACAATGAGCTAGCTCAAGGCCTTGTGTACTGTTAAGGAGCTATTGACATTCCTTGGTAAGCACGTTGACATCCCAGGTTACTGATATGCTCCTTGAAGTGTACTTACAAGAGTTAAATGGTCGGACCCCACGGTGACTCTTGCTAACCCTGAGAGGACACCCATTTCATCGCTTGGAGCAGCGCAATGGGTTCAGCGTGAAGAGCCCATCAAACTTGAAAGGAGCTGGCGTGGCCGTCGATGGGGATACTGTCACAAACGATCCATGAACTTTGACTGAATATGCAATGTGATATTTGAATTTTGAATTTATTTAATATGGTTCTCGAATTTTTGGTAAATGTTCAATTTAGCCTATGAATTTTATGAATATGTTCGATGTTATCCCTCCATTAGATTCAAGGAAGGACGACATTAAATATTTTCATATAGTTTAGAGATTAAATTGAGCATGTACCAAAAGTCCAATAACTATATTGAACAACTTAAAAGTTTAAGGATAGCATTGCATATTGAGTTAAAGTTCAGAGATAATAATAAATAAATTTTAATTTGAAAGATCATATTACATATTACTTTTTAGGCCGAATTCAGGGATTATTTGTGTTATTTATCATAACAATCGGAGTCTTCTTCAATAAGACATTTTTCATAACAAGAACTTGACATGTGAACTCGAATTGATTGTTGAACAAAAAAAAAAAAAAACTCGAATTCATTGTTGACATTGGGCCTAGTATTGGGCCACAAGGCCCACATTTAAGTCATTTCGGTTAATCATGGGTCGGGTTATTTGGGCCACCAATTGGGTCGGGTTTAACTCTGTCCACACGAAAGGGCAAGAGAAAAGAAAACCCCCCTCCGCGAACGAACCTATATAAATGCTTAACGCCAATTCGTCCCTAGGGTTTCACAGTCGCCGAAGCAGAGCAGCCGCCGAGCCGCGAGAGGAACTCGGATCACAGCAATGGGTGAGAGAGGCGACGCTCGTTTCGCCGCTCCTCCTGTCAATTTCATGGATATCTTGCATGCCTATCTTGATTTTTGCGTCTTGAACTTGCCTTTCAATTGACTCGTGACAGCGAGGATTAAGGTGCACGAGCTGAGGCAGAAGACGAAGGCCGATCTGCTGGACCAGTTGAAGGACCTCAAGGCCGAGCTCGCCCTCCTTCGCGTCGCCAAGGTCACCGGCGGTGCGCCGAACAAGCTCTCCAAGATGTATGTATCTGTTCTCACTTGATTTTGTGCGATCTTGAGGGTCTTAACTTAGTGCCTTGTATTTTTGGTAGATGGTAATGCTAGGGTTGGGATGATTATAAGCTCTGGTTGTGCTGGTTGAATTGGGTTTTCGGTTGTTCTTGAATTTCGCGTTTGAGGAAGTCAGTCAAAGCATGCTGTCTTTTTGCTGTTCCTGTGAAGGATGATTAATGTATGGGTGATGAGTACTCTGGTAATGCGTGGCGGAATTAGCTTTGAGTTCTGTACTGGATATCGGCCAGGTTAGGTTTTTCAAGGCATTGGAATATCGAAAAGGCTCGATATGTTGATGTATCTCAAGTATGTAAAATGCAAAGAGTGGCCTTTTGCAAATTACCGACCAAAACTTCAAAGTGCAGTTATGGTTAGCTTAACGGGTATATTACAATGGTGGTCATGTTTTCCCAATTGGACATAGTGAAATTAGTGCTCTGGTTTAATTAGTTTTTGATATGCAATTGTTGCAGAAAGGTGGTGAGGCTGTCGATTGCGCAAGTCTTGACTGTGATTTCACAGAAACAAAAGGCTGCTTTGAGGGAGGCTTATAAGAAGAAGAAGTACTTGCCCCTTGATCTCCGTCCCAAGAAGACCAGAGCTATTCGGAGAAGGCTAACAAAATACCAGGTAGTAATTTGCTCCTTATTTCCAAGTCTTATGTCTCGTTGTTAGAAGCATCTTCCTTTTGGAATTGCTCGCAAACTTACAAAGATATTTCTTGTGGATATTCAAAAAAATGGCCAGTATTGGTTTTTCTGGATGGTACTTTGCTTGCAAGCATTGTGAACAGAAGCAAGGCATTGCTTTGTGGTGATATTATTTTGGGATGAGTGAAAATTTCAGAGGGTTAAGTTGTAGTAATTAGTTTTCATGAACCGTCTGGCTCCTGCTGGACCGTGTGCTGTTGCACAATGCATGATTTTACTCTTTATGATGTTGTGCTCAGTGGACTAATGACTGAATTATCGCTTTCTGCCTTTCACGTCCTCCATTTTTTTCTTTTGTTTAAATTTTAGACTTTTCATGCTTCACACGTCCCATTTGTATCTAGATTGTATAGTGTCTTTGCATCTAAAGACTATTCTAAACATTTACTTGTTAATTTTTGAGGAGTTTTTTGAATGAAATCATTTGTGCTGGTCTTTTTCCCCAAAAATGTCTTTGTCATTTATCATTTGCCTGAATGGGAACAGGCACATTTTGTATATCCAAACCATTGGTTCTTAGACTGAGTTTCCATTTCTTGCCTCTGCTCAGGTGTCTTTGAAGACAGAGCGCGAGAAGAAGAAAGAGATGTACTTTCCTGTGAGGAAGTATGCCATTAAGGCCTAGTAGGGTTACCGCTCATGTTGTATCGGAGCTTTGCCTTTTTATGAGTCTCTCCTGGTTGGTTAAATTTTCGGGTTATCTTGAACCGCATCATGGTTGGACGACGAAAAAATTGAGCTTTTGGCGCTTTAATTGTTTCCCCATTGAGAACAATTGTCAGGTTCTTTTTGACTTTAGAATTATAACTAGGGTTGAATGCTCAACAAGTGAATGATCATGATGTGAGGACCCCTGCTTGTGCATCTCTGAGGGTTTTTGTTCTTTATAGCAAATTTATCTGATGGTTTATCTATCTTACATCTAGTCTTACACAACACATGGAACACTTGTCCATGATAGAAAATGTCCTAATAGTTAAGAGTTGGTGTGTCGCTTGTGAGTTCAGTGCAACACAGCTCATGGGCTGCGAATTCTGAGGCTTTGCTACTAAGGTTTGTGTTTTGGCGCTTTTCTTTTGAAATAGAAGCAATGTTTGTTAGACGTGTTATACGGAGTGTATTGCTTTTTTCAGTGAAATACGGCTTTGTAATCATTAGCTGGTGTGTTCTGACCAAACAAAAAAAAAATCATTAGCTGGTGCTCTTAGTTGTGAATAGACAGCTTTGCGATCAGTAGTTGTTACTCTAATTGGAACCGAAGAAGCAAATACGTAGGCATTCTTTGTTCTTCCCCGCAAAATTGATTTCATGCCATGTGTCAATGAGTGAAAATTGAGGCCCCAACCTTATTGTACCATCATCCTGATCCTTCCAACATTCCCCAGTTTGTCCTCTCCATGTATGGTCGTAAGTTTGACTGCTCTTTGATACAACGCCACGTTGGTTGCGTCTTTCGGGGCCACATTTCAAGTTCAGCCATGGGGCTTCTGCTGCTCACTCGAAACATTCGTTAACTGTGGAACGAGTGGGAGCCGTGGTGGCTCATCCTCCTCAGCTTGTTCCTCGGGCAGACCCTCGCGAGCCTGGGCAGCAAGAGGAAATCCATCTACAGGAACTGGATCCAATTTGTAGTCTGGATGACGTATCTATTGGCCGACTCCATTGCAATCCTCACGCTCGGCATCCTCTCGAATCGCCTGGCCCACATCAAGGAAACGAAGGGATGTTGGATATGACGAGCCAGATTACAGCATTCTGGCCGCCGCTTCTTCTCCTCCGCTTGGACGGGCTGGACACAATCCCCGCATTTGCCATGGTGGACAATGAGCTATGGCTGAGGCAGTTGGTGCGGCTTTGCGTCCAGGTAGGACTAGCGTCTTACATATATTTCACGGCCTTGTCAGGGTGTCTCCACTGTCCATATTAGCGGAGGGTATGATCCTGGTGGGGTTCCTCAAATATGCAGAGAGGGCATTGTGCATGTACTTGGTGAGCAGCCGTCGACTTCGAGATTCGATGCAACCGGATCCTAGTTTAGGTCATATATACTCCAGGAAAATGGAGCAGTACCTTCTGAAGAAAAGGAGGGATACCCGGTCGGAAGTGATGGGGTCACGGAGATTTGGGCTCCGGGGGATCTCACGGCTAATAGCCGTCAAGCCTAGGACGAAGAAAAAGCCACGACTCAGGTCAAGGCCTATGAGTGTTCAAGATCTTCAAGCTCTCTTCGTGGGCCTGATCCTCACCCTGGCGACCTGGAGGACAGTAAGCGCATCTTCATGGGCATGAATGGGGCGGGTGGAGTCTCGGATCCATGTACGGTCTGCTTTACACCAAGGTGCGGTTGCTGAACTGGGCTTGGAGCGTCACTCGTTGGTCATCAATCTCTCGGTGCGGCTGCCGTGTTGGTGTACTCTTCTTACAGGATAAGGAGGATTATCCCAAAGTTGACGTCTGTCTTTAACTTTCTTGCGAGTGGACTACGCTTCTAGAGATTTACTCGCTAGTAGTGCCAAGCGATTTCATCGATTGGTGACCACTGGCGGGCTCGGAGACCCAGGAGATCCACATTTCGTCCACCGTCGATTTTCAGACCCGTCTCTCTCTTGTAGACACATGCAAAGGGAACTTCGAGCTTCCAATGGCGAACCAGCCACACCCGCACGACAGGCAAAGTCCACTTTGTCTCATAAATAAAAAATGTGCTTCAATGTAAAGAGACTGAGAAATATGACAAAGCAAGTTAATCATCAACAGACGATTTAATCACGAATATCATGGCAAATCAAATCTTCTACCCATAGTTCTTGCCCATAAAGATCCATTAAATTGGGGAAAAGCACCAAAAGATCGTAAACCTATTGCGTTGATACCAATTTATTCATAAATCATTAAATTATACCAATTTAGTCCTAAATTTTTTTATTATTTGTCAATATAGTCAATCTAGCCAATTTTGCCCTAAATGCTGGCACGGATATTGACCGTCCCACGTTACACAACTGGCGGTTACGTGGACAAATGTTGTTTAATTTTAAAATTTTTCTGAATTTTTAAATGTGTTTAATTTTTTAATTCTTTCCTTTTTCCTTTTTTGACTCTGGCTGACGAGGGTCGTGCGCCCTCGCTGGCCACATGCGAGGGGCTCGCGACCCTCATCGACCCACAACGTATGGAAAAAAAAAGGAAGGAATGAAAAGAACAAAAAATAAAATAAAAATAAGGAAAAAGAACAAAAAAGCGTAATAGAAAACTTAAGAAGATTTAAAATAAATATAAAAAAAAATTTAAAAAATTATCCATTGTTAACGCCAATCATACCACATAAGACGACCAACGTCTACGTTGAACGCAATGGCGAATAGACTATATTGGTAAATTGTCAAAAAGTTTAGGACTAAATTGATCCAATAAAAATGTTTAATACAGAATTGATATCAATGCAATAGATTTATCTTTTTTTTTTTTTTGGGGGGGGGGGAGGTTTGTTTTTTTTTTAACCTTTTCCTATTAGATGAGACCAGCCTTATTTTAACCTTTCAATTGCATATTAATTAGATAGCGGAAAAGAGGAAGAGATGAAAGGGCCTGTCCTCATCTTCGTTAATTTGAGGATTATGACTAAAAGCTGAAGAATGACCATGGCAAGGATTGTTTGGACCGCTGCGGAATAGCCTTCAATTCATGGCCTCTTTCATTAGTTCCTGATGTATACAAGTATTCAAAGCGTGTCATATTTCATGAACTCCAATGAAAGAAAATGCAGCTCTACCTTAGAGAATCAAATAATTAGGCAACAAGTATCACACAATATCCTATTAATTTAACCATAATCAAAAGCCCAAAAAAAAACATGTGCATTTGCTTAATAATTAAAAAACATTTCACAATGGTCAAGAATGGATCAATTTGGTGACTACCAGATGATTTTACGGTAAGATTAGCTCTATACAATAAGAAAGCATTTATGGGATGAATACACCACGTGATAGTGAGGATTTGATATAAATGATCAGCCACTATTGCTGGGATAATTGTGAAAAAAGTTCTAAACCTATTGTGCCTTTGTCAATTCAGCCTAAACTTTTAAGTTTGCTAATTGAGTCCTAAGTCTTTTCATTTTTTTTTACCAATTAAGTCATATTGACCATAAATCGCTGACGTAGATATCGACTGTCCTTACGTGACATAATCGATTCTGATGTGGATAATTTTTTTAATAATTTTTTGATATATTTTTAAATTTATTTATAATTTTTTCTTCTTGTTCTTTTTTTTCCTATGGTTTTTCTTCTTAGCAGCCAACGAGAGTTGCCAGGCTCTCATTGGTAGCTGGGCAAGGGTCTCTTGGCCCTTGCCGACTACTGGCGAAGGCCGTGATGCCTTGGCTGGCGCTAGCAAGGGCCGCAATGCCTCGCCTACTGCTGGTGAGGGTTGCGAATCTTGCTTGGCTTGCCCAGACCATCACGACCTTGGCGCATTTGGTTATTGAAGTTTGAATTTACGACTCAAACCCGTTAAACAACTCATTACTACTATTTAATTAACCCTTATTTGATCTATCTCATTGAATATGGCTTTTCAATGCATTTTGACATCTCTAACTGTATAGTGGGCATTCCTGCCTAAACATTCTTAGGCTTTGACTTTGTTGCAATTTTCTCATACCCATAAAATATACTCGTAGAGTTGTTAATATGGGTCATAAACCCATATCTAACCCATATTTTGTATAAAATGGATCTTATGTGGGTTATTAATTTTTAGAGAATTCACTAAAAATGGGTTCAAAATATTGAAGTGAAATTAAATGGGTTACACATGGAACCAATTTCTTACCCATATTGGACCCATTGTCGACCCATGACTCCCACAAATTACAAATGGGTCAAAGGTCTCAAAGGCTCAACTTTATTATTATTATTACTTCTAATTTTCTATTTTTATAAGTGAATGAAAGAAATAAAAAAAATATTAAAAAAATATAAAAACCATTGCCGGCTATTGACTACTTGCTGCCGTTTGTCGCCGCTAGTCACGGCCATCCGCTGCCACCGGTTGCCACCACCCGCCGCTGTTCATCGCAACTGATCGCCCTCCGCAGCCACCCGCCACCCTGCCGTGGCCAATCGCTGCCCTTCGCCACTGGTCGCTGCCAACCTCTGCCGTTGGTCAATGCCACCCACTAGTGGCGGGGAAAAGTGAAAAAAAATAAAATAAAAATAAAATAAAAATACTTTTAAAAGAAATTAAAAATATAGTTTTAAAAATTAAAAATTCTAAAAATTAAAAATTAAAAAAAATTAAAAAAATTAAAAACTAGAAAAAATTTCACTAGATTTTTTATCGCATAAAAGTATTTTAGTAATATCATTTTTCATTTACTATTTTTATTGTTTAATTTGCTTTTTTATTTGATATAAAGTTTTTATTTGGTAACATATACATGTGAATAGCTTAAAATAATTTAAATGCGTTATATAAGTTTTCTTAAAATATTAATGTGATTTGATAATATGGGTCAAAACAGGTTGAGTCAGGTATTGATCGGTTGTGGGTCGGGTCGGGTCATATGAGTCAAAACGGGTTAGACGGGTTAATATGAGTCGGAACATATTTGCCACGATTCAAACTCGACCCGACCCACCTATTTGATACCTATAACAAATCGCTATGACTTTTTCACTAGGCTTCGTCACGGTTGTGATCTCGTGAGAGTTCTTGCATCATCTCGAGCGAACGAGACAGATCATCGATGCACAGTCGCTAATGATCCTGCTGGCATTTGCATCTTAAGTAGATTATCTACTAATTATCCCTAGTAACAAGTGGTCTACACGTAGGAGTGATGGTGAAGCAAACGAGATAATGTTTAAGTTATGCTTTGAATTGAAATGTGTGAGCACAATGGCGCATTATAATATTGTTCCGGCCGTTTACTTTGGATGTGACATGTGAGCAAATCCAGATTGATCTTTGACCACGACGTTGCTTGCTAGGAAGGGAATACAATTAAAACAGGGAAAATGATTCGAATTTTGGCCTAGTATATAATGTGATTCTTAAATTTGTAATTTATTCGATGTGATTCTTGAACTTTAACTAAATGTGCAATATAATCCTAATCTTTTAATTATTTAATGTGATCTCTAGACTTTTGATACATGTTCAGTTTAATCTTTGAATTATATGAAAATGTTCATTCTTATTCCTAAACTTGAATTAGTGAATGGCTAACATTGAGCATTTTCATATAATTCAAATACTAAATTGAATACATATCAAAAGTTTAGAAACCACATTGAACAGCAAGAATCACATTGCATATTGGATTGAAGTTTAGAAATCATATTAACTAAATTAAAAGCTCGAAAATCATGTTCTACATTATCCTAAAGCTAAGAGATCATTTGTGTTATATCACAATTATAATGCTAGTATACATTCATCTACTCGTGTTTTTTTTTACATATAATGAATTTTAAATTTTGAGCCGCAATTTCTTGCTTGACCAAGAGATATTTCTCCACGTTCTCAAGTCGACCCTTTGAGCAGTCATTAGCGCGTGCATGCTATTGTTCTTCAATATAATCAGTCTTTTTAGCCACTCCTCCATATCAAATTGATCGAAAGATGTCATTTTTTCAATTGACTCGAAGGATTTATGACTAGTCCACTGGGAAAAGTTTTGGTTCGTTATGGTGACTCCCTCAAGGCTTCATATTTCATGTCCAAAGCATATGATCGACAATGCGAATGTCCACGGATTACGTTAACGAAGAGACAAAAAATAAAAAAAACTCCAATTTTTAAGCGTTACGGAAATTTCGTGGCTCTCTAAGCGCATCCTGTGTTGACTGCTCACACCTTCTATAGAACTTTGATTGGAAATCTAAATAGAATTATAAAGACAAGCACAAAACAACTTACGGTATCACGTATCGATCGTCTCCATCCGACATATGCTGCACGATCACATAAATTTTCGTAAATGCAATAGCTGCTTCGGTCGCTGCAATAGCTATAACAAAAATAGAGAAAATATCTCCTTTTAATTGTCGACTATAAAAAAAAATCTAAAAATGTTACAAAATTTATGTTAACCACATTGAAGACACATAAGGGCCTAGGTTTCCCAAACATTTTGCGCTTCTAGAATTACTTAGTTATGTACCATGAAAGGAGCCGTCTTTGACTTATCGGCCATTGACAACTTCAACGTGAAAGTTTTTACGGAATATCTTACTAGATTTTGGTAAGTCATTGTTCATCAAGTCGCTTTATCACGAAACTAAAGCAGGTGAGTAAAGGTCTAGGCTTACGGAAAAGATAATAAGCTAGTGCCCCACAGACCAAGTCAACAGTTTCTTGGGAAGACTTTACAAAGAGAAGCTGAATGAGGTAAGCAGTTCACGATTCTTTATTTGAATTCTAGAACAAAAAAATCGAAAGAGAGAGAATCTACCTGACGAGAATTCCTCGACGTTTTACTGGGTTTTTCGCAGCCAGCAATCGTTGGCATGTTCTGCTCCACACACAAATCCAGTGCAAGTTATACTAATTGCTAGATGGTGTAATAGAACAGAAGCAACTAGAAAGTACCAAACCAGAAAAGAGAAGCATTACTAACTAGCCTCTACTCAACCCCACGTCATTTCCTCTTGAAATCTTCCACTGACTGGCCCAAACAGTCGACTATCTTTGGTCTACAAATCCAAGTAAACCACCCCATGAAGTGGAAACTTTCATCTACCCTCCTTATAAATATGCCAACCATAGGAACTCCGAGAGAGAATGAAGCCATGCCAAGAAAAGGCATATCAAACCTCTTCTCATCGTTCAAACCAGTTTCTCCTTCTTACTCTTTTCCAAGTCCTCACATTCAATTCCCACCTAGCCAAACATTCTCTGAGTCCATGATGGAAGAGAACATAGAAAATGCTGAGTCCATCATCACTAGATGGGACTTGAAAAACTCGGGCAACACAGTCCCGTCTCTCTTCCATGACGACAGAAGAGAATCCATGCAGTTTCTCAAATCCATTAAAGACCTGCGTCGAGCCATGGATTTCTTAATCTCTGCAAACTCTAATTCTGATAAGCTCATACTTGCCCAAAACCTTATGCAAATCGCCATGAAAAGCCTTGAAAAGAAATTCCACCATATACTGTCCACCAACCGGAACCAACTGGATCCAGAGTCGATTTTGGGCCGATCCACAGGCGGATCAAGCACATTTGATCGCGAAATTGAGGGGGAATATTCTGGGGAGCTGACCACTGAAGCAGTGCCCATATCAGAATTTGCCATGGTGGACCTTAAGTCCATAGCAGATTGCATGATCAGTTCTGGTTATGGTAGAGAGTGCGTCAAGATTTACAAACTCATCAGAAAGTCTGTTACTGATGAAAATCTACATCAACTTGGGATTGAACAATTCAGATCCGCCCATATTCAAAGACTAAGCTGGACTGCGCTTGATCACATGATCAAGAACTGGCTAACCGCAGTGAAAGTTGCAGTGGAAACAATCTTCAGAGGGGAAAGAATCCTCTGTGATCATGTTTTCTCAGCATCCCACGCAATCAGAGAATCTTGCTTCTCTGACATCACCAAGGAAAGAGCAATCAATTTATTCAGATTCCCTGAAATGGCATCCAGACACAAACCATTGACAGGAAAGATCTACCGTTTCATGGAACTCTATCAAGCAATGTTTGAACTCTGGCCAGATGTTGAGTCAATATTCAGCTATGAGTCCACCTCAGCAGTCAATTTACAAGCACTCTCCTCACTAGTTAGACTTGGCAAGATGACCCACAACATTATTGCCGAATTTGAGTCCACCATTCGAAATGACTCTTCCAGGATGATGGTTCCTGGTGGCGGGGTCCACCCCCTGACCCAATCTGTCATGGCTTTCATTTCCTCCCTTCTCAATTACAGTGAAACCCTCTCTGAAATTCTTTCCGATCACCCACTGCCAAATGACTTCCCCATACCAGAGTCATATTTTGAGAGTCCAGGCCAAGAAGATTGCCCAACCCCAGCTGTGCCAGTCCACGTGGCGCGGCTCATACTAGTTCTTCTGTGCAAACTACATACCAAAGCCGAACTGTACAAGGATGTCTCTTTGTCCTACCTCTTCCTAGCAAACAATCTTAACTTCATTGTCGAAAAGGTTAAAATGACCAACCTTAACTACCTGCTGGGCCATGAGTGGTTATCAAGGCATGCTAGGAAAGTCGAGCAGCATGCATCAAGCTATGAAGCACTTGCTTGGAATAAGGTATTCTCATTGCTGCCTGAAGGCAACTCTGCAGGAACATCTGTAGAAGCAGTGAAGGGTATTTTCAGGAAATTCAATGCAGCCTTTGAAGAAGCGTACCAGAAGCAGACTTCATGGTTCATACCAGACCGGAAATTGAGGGACAAAGTAAAGGTGTCAATTGCAAAGAAACTTATACCAGCTTATAGAGAATCTTACAACAGTTATTTAGGTATGCTGAGTGGGGAAAAAGACTTGGGAGTCCTGACAAGCCTTGGCCCTGATGATCTGGAATATTATTTGTCGGATCTATTCCATGGTATTGTAGTATCAGGGAGCTCTTCCTTGTCCACTTCTTCACATTCACAGGGTTGCTTACCAAGATGAGATAATGAATTGCGAGTTGAAGTACAAATAACAATTCAACAACCGAAAAGTTTTCATTTTGTCTGTTGAAATTCTTAAATGGGAAAAGGCAGAGCCAATTAGGCCTAGTTGAGTGGAGGCATGTTAATGCACTTAAATTGTTCCAAATCCTTCTATTACAATGTTCGGCATAGCTTTCAGGCAGATTTAAAATCATAGACCATTGTCTTCCATCGAAAATCAGTAAACTAGTTTAAAAAATGATTATCCTGTGTATATTGGTCATCTGAATATTTGAGTATAAAAGAAGAATCATACTTAATATTAGGGCCTACAAACTATAAGATTTGTTTCTTTTTTGCTTTCTGGCGAAATTGTATTTTATTGAAATTTAAAAATTACGAAAAAAATTTATATGTCAATCCACATGAACACGTTTTCAAAATTTTAGATATTTTGGGTCAAAAAAGGGCATGCAAAGCAAAATTTAAGTTAAGCAAAGTGCATGCAGTAGAAGATTTAGATTAAGAAAAATGTAAAACCTAAAAGCCAATCCAAACACTGCCCTTAGCTAGGTCAAATGAAGAATGTAACTTGAGTAAGGGAATTTGAGAAAACTATACCATGCTAATATCAGGTCAAATCATCAGCAGAAGAACCCAATTGATAGAGTTGGTCTATAACAGACAGACAAGCAGAAATATGGAATCTAATTTTACTCTAGTGTACGTACAATTCTATTTATTTTAAATGCAAACGCAGACTTAGACTATATGATGACTTGCGCTTCACAATCTATCTAATCTCGTCACTTCCCTAGCTGAAGCAGAAAAGTATACTAGCCACGGATTTGAAGAATTTAAATTCCTAGTTGAGACTACTTCTGGGAAATCACACTTGAAATTCCTCTTACACTAGCCGCTTCCCATGTTCAACATGTATAGCCATCTGCTAGACAAGCTGATTTGCACAAATTTCTAACTGAGAATTTGCTCTGTTTGGGAAGACATATACTTTTATTTTATCTCAAATATTAGGCTCATGCAGTTTGCCATTTATTTTATGCAAGATCTCTATTTTTCAGAACATATAATATTGACATGCTGGCATATAATTTTCTCATGGTTATTTAAGAAAAGCAAAAAGAATAGCATTAGCTTCGAGGATTTTCTATTCTGTTCCAGAAGGCACAGGAAACCTAAAACCGAATCAGGGTCAGAACCAGTTAAGGCCAATTGACATTCCACTCATGGACTTGGCCTAACTAATACTCTTTTGAGCTGGGTCCATTGCTTAAGTTTTCACTAAAATTTTGTTCAAGCTCTAGAAGAGTGTAAACGCTTTTAATGAACCGAGTTAAACTCAATGGCCTTACTTGTGCTGCTTTAACTGTGTAAAACCAACATAGAATTTTTATATAACTCTTCGTTAGAGTAGAACATATTCTCATACATAAATAGAAACGTAACTCCAAAACAACAAGAACATATCAAGCCCCCGTACCTCGAGATAGACCCAATCTGAAAAGTAAAAACTTTTCGAGGAGGAATGAAGAAAGAAGATGTGCAAGGTTCTCAAACTATATTTTTGGCTGCACTGGTATGTTTCCACCATTTCAGAAGACAAGATGAACAGCATACACATTTAATATGGGGAAATACTCACATTGTGACAATACGAAAAAGAAGAAAACATATTCAATGAACTTGCTAAGTCAAAGCACTGAATCATCGTATCTACAACCAGGAATCTCATCTCTCCTGTACTATTAAATTGGGGTGTGAAATAAGGGAAAATTGCCCATGATTGTAACTCAACCTTAAAAAAAGAAGCCAAAAACACATAAATCGGGTATAATCAAAACTAGCCAACCACCATATGATCGACTGGCCTTGGAATGGATTGCCAACCTGTGCATATCTCGAGAACATATTTCAGAGAATCAGAAGGCATTTCTACTGTCCAGTTGGGGTAAAATTCACTTGGATGGAAAACGCCACATTCTCCAAACCCAGCTTGCAGTGATGCTTGGGCACCATTCAAGAATAAGTCTCCTTCAGATCTTATTAAGCCAGATACTGCCTGCTCCTTATCTGCTGCCTACAATTTCATCACAAAGGCAGTATTTAAATAGATGGAAAAGTCATAATGCATATGGATCTACATTGTTATCACGCAAGTCCCCTCGTCTATTAAAGGTCAGCCTTTGTGTTGAAAGGCGCTCCATCACTCCATAGACTACTAAAAAAGCTTGTTTCTGCGTCATAATCAAAATGACTTCTCTTCTGCCTTTTCTCCCCCTTATTAACAACAAAAAGAACACACCAACAATGATAAATGATGGGGGGTAAATACAATCTGGTCAAAAGAGCAGCGCCAAGTGCTCTATGATCCAGAATCAGTGAAACTGAGACCAATGAAAATCCTGGTAATTATATTACTCTTGGTCTCAGCTGTGAACCACATAGCATACATTTAATTTCCTCAAATAAAGGCACCAATCAAACCCAATGGACTCGTGAGATCATCTACATTGCTAAAATAATTTTGGCTCCGTCAACCATGTTATCAAGCTATAATTGATATACAGCAAATATAAATTAGTGTGAAGATATAAATTATATATTGTGCCATTCTATAACTGTTTATGCTTTTGGGTTAATCTGCAGTTTACTCAACTTATGTCGGTACCATAATAGAGATCTCGAGTTCAATTGCTCACATTCCCCAGCACCCATGAGTTTACTATACTTCATGAGTTTCACGATTCCTTCACCCAAATGTATTTGATACACATGCTTCAGGCTTTTGTCATCCAATGAGCATTTGTATGACAGAGTATGCTGAAATGAAAAGGATTTTTATTCTCTAATAGCTTAAGAATTTAGAGTAATCGATTGTGCACACCAACTTAAATATCAGATTTACATCTCAAGGTTAAAGATTCAGGAACTTCCTTAGAAAGGTTTAACGTCATATTCTTGTGCACATGATCCTATTTTTTCATCAGATAAGTGGGTTCATAGAGAATATTTCTCTAAGGAATAAGCTCACCAATATAAATATACAAAAGGTCAAAACTATTAGCTATATAGAGAAGCTTAACCTCTATGTAATTTTTCTTGCATAGTCATAACCAATAAATTTCCTTAGGAGCCATAATCTTAAAGGAGAACTGATCTCATTAAATATTCAATCATGAGTAACTACAAGACAATATCAATTACATTACCTTCTCAATGTAATACTCAAACGTTTTTTTCTTTTGTCTTGCTTCATATACATTGCATTGAGAGAAAATCTGAAATAACCAATGAGACCAATAAGGGAGGAAACAACTGCATCTTGGACAGGACCACAAAAACAATTTTTATCTGGAAACCAGGGACACGTACCTGGGATTCTACACTCGCACAAACAGCATATATGCCCCAGTTTCTGGTATAATTGTTGTACAAATGAACTTTTCCAAACCTTACCCGAGGATGCCTTTGCCGCGTGCCATCAAAGAAGCAATGGTGGATGGTTACACGGATGCATCTATCCATAGTATGAGAGGGGTCAGCTCCAATAAGCATAGTCTTATCATGATGTGAAAAGTGACATCTGGCGCAGTACAAAAGAACTGATTAGCATCTTCGGTTCAAGCACATAAACGCATCATCTGAAAATGTACAGTTATAACGTTACAAGTCTTATGTCAATGGCCAACCTAGAAACAGTGATATCGGTGCTCTGGCGGGTGATATCTATCAATCCATCATCATAATCACGAAGGCTGCATCGGTCTATCCATATGTTCCTTGAATTGGTTTAATTTGGATACCGTCAACATCATGACCTCTACCACCTTCAAACTCCAGGTTGCATATTATAATATTTTCGCATTCCTTCAGTCTCAAGCCCTTGCCAGTGAGCTTTATCCTTTGGGCCTCGGCCATCAATTGTCTTGTGAGATGACACGCTTAAATAAGATGAAAGACATATGGTACCCGAAACCTCAAAAACTATCCACAATGGCTCTTTTCTCCGGCATCCTTCTCGTAGTGATCCAGGACCATCATCTAAAGATGAAAGTGGCCAAAAAGCATGTTATGTGATCTATATGAAGCTAGATGACAAGATAATTGCTAAGCATCTGCGTATAAAACGATATTTCATAGGTGATTTTAGATGAGAAAATCATTCGGATACGAAACATTAAATGTCCTACGTCCATGTTGAAGTTATTTAAACAGGATATCTACAAAATTCAACACACCCTCAGCGTAAAAAAATCTATTTTGCCGTAGGAAATTATTTGATTAGAATGAGCTATTTGTTGTCCCTGTCCGTGTCATCTTCCCGATCGAAGAGATGTCTATTAACGCAGTCTCTCCATCTCCAAATGACTGATGGCAATTTCAGATCATAGATGGCCGAGACACGTTTTGTGTACAAACTAACATTAACAATGTCCAGCACTTCAAACTGTGCAACTTTTCACGAAACATCCGATAGAAATGCAATCATCATATTACATTACAATGAGGATTGTTCCCTCAGTACAACATCAATGATGATCGAAGCCAAAGGATCCAAAGAGCAACATCTCAACAGGCAAAGGCTTTCAAAACCAGCGAAATGAGAAAGGGCAACGAATCGTACAACCTCAACAATCGAGACGAAAACCGAAAGAAAAAGAAGAACGAGAGAGCAAGAGGAAATTTGAGAAAACCGGAGAGAGAAGTGACGTGATAGACAGGTCCGTGGAGGCCGCCGACGGCCAACCGGCCGAATCCCTCCGCCCGGCCGGCCATTGCTCTCAAGCTGAAGTCGACGTCGGAGTAGGGCAAGGTCGTCATGATCGTCTTCCTCAGAAAGCTCTGGGGGTTTGATCACCGGCATCTTCTTATTGGGGGAAGTCTGTCTTATGACTCGTGAGAGGCTGAGAGCATTGTCCGGGGATCTCTGTTGTCCAATATGGTCATTTCAACGGAAATTAACACAAAGATCTCTTAATTTTAACTGTTCTCCCTCCGAACTTTTAATTTATTCAAATTTAATCTTTAAATTTTAACTTAATATATAATGTCATTTCTAAAATTTTAATTTATTTAATATGATAATCAAAATTTTTGCATATATTCAATCTAGTCCTTAAATTAAATAATCCATGGACTACATTGACTGTGGACTAAAGTTAATATTCACCAAAAATATAGGAAAGACGATGAATAAATTATAAATTCATGGATAATATTATACAGTAATCTAAAATTTAAGAATTCATTTT
>JAGVVM010004198.1:0-17823 GCA_019149425.1 Psidium friedrichsthalianum
GTTATTTCACCTTTTCCTGTTTTCTTTTGGTCCGAACACGTATTCACCGTTTGATAAGTGATATACATGTCCGAAGCTAGTTTTTGTAGCTGAATTCTCCACATGCTAACCATCTAAACGGTGATTACAACCAGCGGCGGAACACATTTGGTTGATTTCACTAGCTATAGCGATTACCGCACATGCGCATCGGATTAAAGTTAAATCACAAGTGCATTTTAATGCGAACCCAAAATTCTCCTTATTTTATGTCAAGATCTGGTTGTGTTCTCAACTGGTCCAATCAGATGTTCTAATGATGGTCTAAGTAATAGAAAGAAGATGTAGGCCTTTCTGTTACGCCCCGAACCTCCACGAGCGCGCGACATCTGCACGACGATCGAACAGGTCGATAATAAACGCGCGACATCCCAGGAACCTGTCGCCGACCTAAACGATCCAAATAGCGGAAGCAATACAATATCCCTGACCACAATTGAGCAAGGAAAAACACGACCAACAACACTCGCCCTCTCATTATTGGCACCATCCATTGTCTTCATCGTCTCCATCGTTCGATCCAATGCCACAAACACACAGCATCTGAAAATATAATCCCCAAACGGGGTTGAGCTAACACGGCTCAGCAAGTTCACCTTCTAATCTCGCTCAGATACCAGATAACTCTTAGATCGAACCCTAAGCATGCAATTCTATCATATCATAGCAAATAAATAAAGTGCATACGAATGCATGCTCAAAAACACAATCGTCACGTCTTATTATAATATCTAAGCCAATCACTTTGCCTAATCTGTTCCGATTCCGTCGGAATTGCTCCAATTGGCATTCTAACTTATCTCGACTTCGACACACGCCACCCGAGCCTACCAAACGTCGGTCTAACTATCAAGAACAGCAATTTCTCAGGCTACACAGTGCATCCAGCACACCCGCAGAATCGATTTTCACAAATATCTCTAAACCAGACAAATTTTCTAAACCGAACTACCTCTAATCGCATCATAGAGCTAAATCCATGAATAATCCAATGCCCTACTCAAGATTTAGAAGTAAAACTTACCTAAATAAGGCTAACAAGCCAGGAAACAAGCTGGAACAGAGGCGGACAGCCGGTGGCAGCAAACGGATTTGGAAATCGACGTTAGATCGCGATGATCTAAGGTGAACCGAACTTTGCAGAGGCTGGACCAGAATGAAAACATACTAAAAATCAATATTTGAACCTAGAAATGAGTCCTAGAGGTCGCTGGAATCAATATATTCAACATGGGCCCAAACACGAATTTCGGGTAACAGAAAACAGACTCGTCGACCGATAGGAAAACGAACATTTGAAGGCACAAACGACGTCCGATCGAAGCGATTCAAGTTGGGTTAGAACCGCAAGACAGAGAACTATGACATACCCAAAAATTGCGATGATCCAACGGTCCGAATCTCCGGTGGCAGCCGGTTGAAGTTCGCAGCAGAAAACTGGGATTCAGCCTGTGCAGGGTCCGGTTTTGGCTCTGTTTGAGGGGGTTCCAGGGCTCATCTTGGGCTGATTTTTGGTGGAGAACTTCTAGAGAGATAGGTGAAGATGTGATAAAAGGGCGTCTCAAATGACGACGTTTGGGCGGCGAAACGGGCGGTGAACAGCGGAGCTCCGGTGGACCAAAACCGAGAGAAATGAGAAAGAGATTAGAGAGAGGATGAGCCACGAAATTTTTGAGATAGAGAGAGAATGTTGGCTGGCCAAATGAAGAGAGAGAGAGAGAGGAGAGAGAGAAAATATCTTCCAATTATTGAAAAATACTATTCACGAGTTGACCGGCACTATTCACGGGTTGACCGTCAAAAGTTTGACTGATGGTGACCGATGGTCGATTGACGCAATTGAAGTGATTGATTTGATATTTGACGAGACATTTCTCGAGATTCGTGCAAATTGGGACTGATCGGACTCAAACTGGACAAATTGGGGTTCAAGCGCGAACGGAATTGGTCAAGAGATCGCACTAGATTGGAATTCTAATCTCACTAAAAAATTCCACTACCCACTGTCTAGGGAGTCTAAAGAAAATCGGGGGCGAAACGGTCATTTCCATTTACTGCTTTCTTCTCGGCACTCTGGAACCAATCGGCCATTTCGAGCCTTTCGAGGCGATGTCCAATATTTGTCTCTTAATCCCAAAAATCCAAATTCATTCATCTTATAATTGTCCCGATTTTCTTTAGACTCCTAGACAGTGGGTAGTGGAATTTTAGTGAGATTAGAATTCCAATCTAGTGCGATCTCTTGACCAATTCCGTTCGCCGCTTGAACCCCAATTTGTCCAGTTTGAGTTCGATCAGTCCCATTTGCTGCCTTTCTTCTCGGCACTCTGGAAGCCAATCGTCCAATGTCGAGCCTTTCGAGGCGATGTCCAATATTTGTCTCTTAAATCCCAAAATCCAAATTCATTCATCTTATAATTGGTCCGAATTTCGGGATGTCACACTTTCAATATAATAAAATGAGGAGCATCACGTAAAGAATGAAAGAGAGAGCAGAAAGTTGGAGCAAATGAAGGTGAATTCTACTCCCGCTTACTTACCCATTTGCACTGAATTTAGCTTATTCTTTCTCCATTGAGAAAGGTTGAGGTCCGTATTATTCTTTAATTATCTGGCATAATTACTCCTTACATGTTTATGATAGAATAATAAATAATAAATCATGTATTCATTTAACAATTTAAGTTTTTCAAACGGTTGGCACTAATTCTATAAAATCTATCATGGTATCAAAATACGAGGTTATGAGTTAAGTAAAACCCTACTTCCTCCCAAATTGAATATTTCTACGCTTCATAGTGAAAAGACTTGACTAAATTAAGAGCGAGAATTTCGAAAAAATAATAATAATTTAAGAGTGAGAATTCGACCCCAAAAAAAAAAACTAAGAGTGAGAAAAAAAAATAATTAAGCCATATCTCATCATCGTGATCTGTTAGCTCGGCACCTCAGAGCTGCAAGAGAAGAAGAAACATACGAACCAGGCTGGTTCAGAGAAACTCGTGACTCGGTGAGCCGGACGGACACAGAAATGCGCCACGTTACCCACGTCCTGCCACGTGGCGGGATGTCATTTTGTCACTTCCATCCCCCTCGACGACACGCGTGTAGCTTTGCATGCGTCCACCGACGTTGCATCGTCCTATTAATGGTAGGGGGGCGTCTGATGAAGAGCTTACTGTGAGAGGTAAGCTTTATAGCTTCTGGTTTTACGGAGTGAAGGAAAGGAAAATGGCTGATTTGAGAGACGAGCATGGGAATCCGATACAGCTCACCGACGAGCGTGGCAACGCCGTGCAGCTGACCGACGAGTTCGGCAACCCCGTGCTCCTCTCTGGCGTTGTCGGAGGCCAGCGCCACCCGCATGAGCAGCAGGAGCGCCGGGAGGGCGAGGCCGGAGAGCACCGCCGCTCTAGCAGTTCTAGCTCCAGCTCGGTGAGTGTTTGGGAAATTATGTGTTTTTCATGAAAAACGTTGTTATGAGCAGCAGCCCTTTCTTCGCTCTCGGTTTTTGGGAAATTATGTGTTTTTCATGATCCTGTTTCGGTTAAGAGTGGTTGAACAAGGACTAAAGTCACCGGCGAGATAAACCAAAATAGTGCAAACACTAATCGAACTACATGGATTGCGATTCACGAGGAAAATGTTTGCATAATCGTGCCGTTAGGGTAGGGTTTTTATGCTTTTTTATATATAAAAAGCCATGAGAAGAGGAGGGTAAACAAATTAAACTGATAACATTCAAATGATTTCCAAATAAAGGTTTTGTACATATCTTGTATATTTTGAACTTTCAATTACTGCAGGATCTTGTAATCGATTAAATCAAGAAGGATTGGTTAATTTTTGCGTATTTGATTGCAAGAAAGTTAGGGGTATTCATTGTCGTCCTATTTTATATATTTTAGCTATACAATGTTCAATTTCTTTTTAAATCTCGTTTAAATGGATGGAGTTCATATTGAAAATATTTCACTAACGAAAATCATGGTCTCGATGAAGACGATATGGCTAATATTCATGGCATTAGTTGCAAAGGCAACGATCCAAGAGTTTTTCATCTTTTAAATTTGATAGATCTTTATTTCTTTATCGTTTACTGAATTGTATATTTATTTATTTATTTATTACATGTAATTATTTATATTGTAGTAGTTAATATATTTTTTCTTTCTTCATATTCATATTCAATGCTTGCAGTCGTCGGAGGACGATGGACAAGGCGGGAGGAGGAAGAAGAAGAAAGGCATAAAAGACAAGCTCAAGGAGAAAATCACCGGAGGAAAGAACAGGTACGAGCACTCGGAGGACGCCACGGCCGCCACGGAGAGTGTCGCCATCGCCACCGCCGCCGCCGCCACCACCACCACCACCGAGGGCGAGCAGCAGCCGCACGAGAAGAAAAGCATGATGGAGAAGATCAAAGAGAAGCTGCCGGGCCACCATAGCCATTAAAAAGGATTTGCCTTCCGTCTTAAAGATATGTACATCAACATATATGCATATGCATATGCTTTGCTTTGCATCATGTCATGGGCGTTTTGATTTGTCGCTATGCTGCCCGCAGCGACTGGAGATAGACTTGGATTTTATGTAAGTAGCCGGTCTTGAAAGGTTCGGTGGTGAGTCCTGTAATAAGAGTCTCTGTCGGTCGTCGAATGTCGGGTACTCTTCCGTTTCGATGAATTTTATGTTGAGGACAAGGTCGGATGGAATATTAAATTTGGTGCGTTTTTGCCCGCTCGTGTACCGGAGAGATTTTTTTTTTTTCTCCCGTTGTCGGTGATTGTTTTAACGCTGTTAGCCTAATGCGTGGCTCGATCTCCAGGCTTTTCAATTTTTTTTTAAGTTCAAAATAATTTTGATTTACGAAAAATAAACGAGTTGAAAGAAAATATCTTCAACATCTTTAAAAGTGAAAAAAGATTTTTTTTTCAAAAAGAGAGCATCATTTTTTTTATTCTTTCTCCTCTCCACCTTTTTAGTTTCTTTTTTTAGTTAGTTAAGGGTATAAATTTTTTAAATATCGTTTATTTTTCTTTTTTCCTTTTGGCCATGGCCACTGCCGTCCAGCCTTGAGCTCGCGAGTGCCCCTCGCCAGTCAGCCGATCGTGAAAAAGTAAAAGAAAAAGAAAAGAGAAAAATAAGAATTACTTCTTTAAAATTGAAAGTAGAAAAATAAATAAATTTATTAAAAGAAGTACAAAAAAAATAATAATTGATTTTTCTATATTAGACGGCAAAGAATATTATTCAATTCATTTTTTAGATTTCAGTCGAACATAAAAAAAAATATCATCATTTTTTAAAATGATTTTTTGAAAATAATTTTTTAAGAAATGTCTTATTTTCATGAAATGAACAAACCTTGGTGTGTTTGTTTGGGGGAAACTTCATGATAATATCTTTTCCATCATTTTTCAAGATAATGAATCTTTGTTTGATGATATATGACTGAAAATATTTTTTAATATTAAAAATAATTTTAATCTCATGAATTAACCACTAAAGATTGCCCAAAGACAACTTTTTTATTTGGGAAGAGAGAGGTAGGGGATTCGAATCTCCACCTTCGAGCAGAGAGGTGAGAACGTGTGAGGAGAAAGAGAGTTTCGCGTGTGCTTATCTTAGATAAAAAAAAATAAAACCATATAAAAAATTAATAGTTTAAAATATATATAAAAAATATTAAAAAAGTTCCAAATAAGTAATTATAGAAATATTTTCACTTTTTTAGATTTAAGAATTCCCTTTTCTAATTTTATACAAGATTTTTTTGAAAAGTATATCTTATATTAGTTTATTTTTGGTCGAAAAATATATTTTTGATTAATTAATTCATTTTTGAATATATTTTTTATTAATTAAGTCATTTTTGACAAATCAAATGACGAAAGTTTAAAAAGCTAATTTTCAAAAAACAACTTCTGCTCAAACTAAGTCAAACGCACAGCGGGAAGTTCTTACGCTGATGAGGCTACAGAGTCCATGATTGGTCCATTCTATGTCCGGCAATGATTGCCCACCTGCTCCCGCACGAATTGGCCAGAATTTGGACAAAAACATTCAAACCACAATGTTCGGTTTCAGCGTACTGGAGGACGCGTTCATGCCCATTTACAGGGAGATGGATCTTTTCCCCAATCACAACGCCCGTTCAAAGTTTCAACCCCAACATCCCTTTTTTTCATTATTTCTGTACTAAGGTTGGCTTTGATTGGCCCTAATTATACAATTCCCAGTTCACATATTTAACAGATAGTATGTGAAAATCTTTAATCTTTACAGATTTCACTAACCCCTTCCAAAAAACAAGGACAATATCGTACAGAACTTGTGTGCTGGTGCCACAATATATATGTCATTTCCTAACTCTCACGCCACGAAATCATGTAACAAATGCGTGGAACCGAACCTCTGCTGCTGGTTCCCGATGTTGATGCTTTCGAATTCCGTCGTCTCGGGGCCTATAGAGGAAGCCGCCTGGTTGTACAGTTCATCGCCTCTCAAGGCCAGGAAGCTGCCGTGGGCCCCAGCAGAGACAGGCAAGGCGCCCCCCTCGCAATGCTGCAGCCCTAGAGTCAGGGACACCCCGCTTCCTCCCCCGAACCTCCCCAGCTCGGCCATTTGGTAGGCGGCGGCAGCAGCCATGAACCTGTCGTTGCTGCTGCCGGGCTGGACCATGGAATTCTGGAAGAGACCGCAATCGTCGACGCCAGGCGCTTGCTCTCCATTTAGCTTGATGTGGCCATATTCGGCTTCGACGTCTCCGTGTCTCCCGTTTAGGTAGTTGAATCCCACAGGGTGGCCCGCCATCTCGACATCTGGAGTCCGGTCGAACGTCGAGTCCATGAGCTGGCCCGAGCTGCATCTCTGTGTAGCTGTTGAACTCTGTTGCACTTCTTCCACTCGGTCCTCTGTGGAGGACTTGACGTCTCCTATTTTCGGCTTGGCTGTGTCGGAGGACGAGTTGGAGTCCATTTCCGCATCCCCAGTCTCTTCTTTGTACATTTCTTCGACCATGGGTTTCCAGAGACGCACCCTTGCATTGATGAACCAATTCGAGACCTGTGGCACGCAGCAAAACCCGGTTGATCAGTTAAATGAGCGACATGTCAACAATAAGCAGCTATCGCATCTGGTACGATGTATCTTACGCTATGCAAAGAAACTAATGTCATTCCAGCATTGTAAATTCTAGAATATAGTTGATTGTCAATGCATAGGAGAAACTAAAGTCTACAGTAATGGGAGAATCAGTAGATCTTTTTCCTCTAAATGACAGGCTATGATACAATCAACAAAGCAAGCACCGTCATGTTTAATCAAATAATGATACCAACAGGCATAGCAGGGCGAAGATGACTGTTCTATAAAACCGCCTCATCCATTTGCTACACTCTTAGCCTTTAGTTCAAGCCTTTCCTTGTGAACAAGTGGTTTCACAACGGTTGGTCCTGGAGTCCAATTTTTTGAATATTAAACCACCTCCCATCCCAACCTAATAATTCTTGAACTGTAACAACATAATCAATGATATCAAACTGCTGGTTTGCCTCCAGCAATGTTATTGAATAGAGCTCCAGGAATTAGGATGTCTCGATTTGCTCATGCTTCACCCAGTTCATGTTCGTTCTCTGATTAAGCTTGAGTTCATTTCTCACCTGACTTCTTGTCAGCCCTGTCTGCCTTGCGAGCAGGATTTTGTCAGAGTCCTTTGGGTAACTACAAAAGGCCAAGACTTAAATAAGATAATATAAGGCATGAAAAATACTCGATGACGAAGAATGGAATAAAAGAAAAGACATATGAAGACATAATGGCAGTTGCCTTACGGATGAAGAAAATGCTCAAAAAGCCAGGCTCGAAGAATAGAAACAGAACTCTCAGGGAGTCCTCTTTGCGGCCTCCATGCGTGCTGTTGCATCATCCCAAGCTGCTGTAGGGCCCGTTGCTGCCTGAGCTGCTGGTCCAAATAGCGAAGCCGAGGTATTCCCACTCCTTTACTGCTTCCAGAAGCATCTTGTTCCCCAAGACTCTTACGGGTTGCTTGAATTTGGGTGGTGATTGCATCTCGCAAGCATCGAAAGTGGCGCGATATCGTCTGAAGGGCGAGGGCAGTGTATGGTTTAGCAGCACCAGGTCCCGCGATCATGTCGAAGGACGACACTACAATCTGCATCTGATAATAATACTGTTTGTACCTTCTATCAACCTGCATTCATGAACGGTTCATTGATTCCAAGAATGTGAAAAGCAGTTGCTCATCGCACTATAACAGAACATAAGGTTCAACAAGACAATGCTATTAATGTCCCAAGATGAAGAAAAGAAAGCATCAGAGTTACAGTAAGATTTTTCAGTTCCTTATTTTATCATT
Source organism: Psidium friedrichsthalianum (assembly GCA_019149425.1). Taxonomy (NCBI): domain Eukaryota; kingdom Viridiplantae; phylum Streptophyta; class Magnoliopsida; order Myrtales; family Myrtaceae; genus Psidium; species Psidium friedrichsthalianum. The sequence continues at coordinate 8,420 of JAGVVM010004198.1, forward strand.
TAAGTAAAGAAGAAATTCTACAAAAGGAAACAGGTCCTGTCCAGAAAGAAAACAACCATCTGCAGCACATTAATGAAGGAAGACAGCAGGATATGGCACAATTATTACCAGTTCCCACATGATCACTATGAATATTTGCCGGTCGCATACTTGCATGAGAGTTCAACATGCATACGACATGTGTTTTACTTGTTACGCAAGAGGCACATAAGCATAGCAATCAGCAATTTAGGTTAAATGGATACTAGATGACAACTTTCAGGTCAAGCATTGGCGAAAGTCCTTTGACAGAAAACAGCCGGCATTATATCTGCTTCCCCAAGTTTTTCTGTCACCGCAAAGAACTTCTACCAATGCATGAGAGGAAGATAATCAACTCAGCATCTTGCCTAGAAAGAGGGATGCTTCACAGAAATCAACAGGATTTTGCATTAATCTTGCTAAATTTACTGAGTAAGTAGAGTCTCTATGTACTTCCATCTCGATTCAGCAAGCAGACCAAGGTCCCATGTTCCATTAACCAAAAATTTCACCCTCGGCTACCTTTGATTTTGACCTTTTAAGTTCCTTGAGTAGTCGAGTCTATTTTGCAATGCTAGATATCTCTTGTGATCTAACATTCTTCATTTGGCTGTAATGTGGCCTATTCTTAATTCAAGATGACACCTCCATCTAATAGTATAGTAACATAATAAAGTGAAAGAAAGCAACAAACACATACAAAGTGAACCAGAAGTTCTTCAGAGCAGAAACCACATTCCAAGAGACATGGAATGAGAAAACAGCTCTAATGATAAGACAAACTTAGATTAACTAAAATGAGAGTATAAACCAAAATCTAAGCGATACCAACAAACATACCGCATCCAACATTGATGAAAGTTTGGCCAACTTGCTCTGCAATTCTTGTCTTTCAGCCTGTGAAAGGTCGCCAGCAGAATTAACATCCGACTCTTGAGGATTTGAAGCAGCGTCTTTCTTGGAATCCTCATCTCCCTCTTCAGACCTCTTAATTTTCTCACTATCAGATTGCTTCAAAGCTTTCCGAACATTAACAACTTCATCAAGCAGCTGTTGAGCTGCACTTAGGTATCTAGAATTCGGAATCATTCTTGACACGCTTGACATTCCATCTACAGAAAAGTTTGCGGTGTTCGGGTCTTGATTGGTTCCCACTAGACTCTGAGGGAAGAACTCTGCACTTCTTGGTTGTTCATCTACATTGGAGCCATTTCTGCTATTGCTTTCAGCCGATTTTGACGAATTAGGACTTAAGAATGCAGTGAAACCCAAGTTCTGACTCCGATATTGACTCGAAGGAATGTGGATGCCTGAGGGAATATGCGTCCCGAGACTAAGTGAAAGTCCCTGTCCTTGCAAGTTCTGACCATCTTGAAGGCCTGCTGAGTGGCTGGCCATTGGCTGCATGAAGAGCATCTCATTCCTCCCATCTCTCCACCCAGTCAAACCATGATCGCTCATTTGGGACCCACCCAGGCCAGAAAACATGGCTTGGTGCTGTGGTATAGAATCCAGACCTCCAACAGACGACATATCCATGCCGTTGCTTTGCTGCTGAGGATTCCCAGCTGATGCACTCGAGAAGGATCCAGAACTTACGTACATCATATTATGGCCAGGAAGAAGAGGTTCCTCAGCATGAGATGTGGGGGCATGTTCTCGTAAGTATAGAACAGGCGCAGCATCTCTTTGATCGCTGGAACTGGTATAGTAAGTCGACATGCTACTTGCACCTGGTTATCCGAGTAAGCCTTTCATAATCACTGAGAGAGCTGAAAAATGGGAAAAAGAACGTTTAGTCAAGTTTATATAGGTGCGCTAGGAACCTGAGATTCAATTCCTAAAGTTTTTGTATCACTCTGGGCCATGTAGCTAATTGACAATATAACTACTCAAGAGCCAAGACGAGCAATCAACCCTTCCGTCTCCGATTGCATATGACTACTGCAGCAATTTACAATATGCAAACTACGTTTAGCTTTGGATGATTTGTCGGCGATGCCATCGCAAGAGTAGCTTAAAGTCAATGGGAAAATTGAAGGTCGTTCCTTACGAAGCAAATAGGTAGTCTAACATAGAAACTCAACAATCAAAGGACTTCCTCCAGGCACGAGATGCAAACAGTGAAAAAAAATCAATTACTTAAGGACGATCCTTTGATAAATTTTAGACAAGTCCCGTTTCTCGGATCAAACGAAGCCAGAGGAGAAGTCAAATCCAGCAAATAAACACGCCGAAACGCCAACAAAATAAATCAGATGAAATAATCCAATCAATTACGAGAAGACACGCTATGTTGGACAGAACAATCTCGAGAGCAAGCTGGGTAGCAACTGGCAAGTAAGAGGTCTGCTTAGTTAGCCTCATAGGATGAAGTAGCTCTCTGAATAAGGATTTGCTAGAATAGAAGGACAATTACAAGAGAAGTCTAATGAGTTGTTTAGCTTCACCAAGTCTCCATTCCAGAGTTGGAGAAGCATAGGCAGAGATGAATAAAACAAGAAGGAAAGAAAATTCCCCTCATCCACGGAAAAGGGTGGAGAAAAACAAGTGAAGAAGAAGAAAAGTCAAGATCATTGGAAACAAAGAGAACCTCTGAATCCTATATCAGCAGAGGGTTTGCAACAGAACGGGCTAAAAACTCTTGCAACAGACCAAAACTCCCTCCGATCCCAAGAATTCAGCAGAAAGAAAGACTCCAATTTGCACTGAACTGTCGAAGAGACCAGTTCACACCTACAAGAACCCCAAAACCCAGATGAATTAAAAGCTGGAAAACAAGAAGAAGAAGAAGAAGAGAGAAATAACTTCTTCATAGTTCAGAGGAACAGCAAAGTTTGAACTTTTTGTTGCCTGTTGAAATCATAGTAGCATGCAACAATCATATCCAGCAACCCCCACCTGAGAACCACACAAGACCCTCTTTCTCTCTCTCTCTCTCTCCCCCCGCAAAGGTTGGTTCTTTCTTCCTTGACACACCCAAACACTCTCTCTTTCCGAAAGCGTCGCTGCCTTTAAAGCTCCGAGGATTGCTTAGCTTTGGGTTCTTGCTTGAAACAGAGCAAGGCTGAACAGTAGTAGTTGGTGTTTAACCTGCAATGTTGCTTCTCCTCCTCCTTCCTCCTCTAAATTTCTTGGCTGGTGTTTGGTTAAGGTGCTCAATCTCTAACCACCAGTTGTAGACCTAAACCCTCTCTTAAACCCCAGCTTCTCTCTCCTCTCTCTCATCTCCTCTACCATCTCTCTCGCTCTCTACCTGTGGCTGTTCTCTCATCCATGAGCATGGAAGTTCTGTTCTCTCTCTCTCTCTCTCTCTTCTCTGTGGTTGCTTCAATATCCACCATATAAACCCATGAGCATATTCTATTCCCTTTTATCTGCTGGTTTTTATTTGTTTATTGTGGTTAGTTGCCCGATTTTTTATTTCCTATTTGAAAATGTTTTTTTCAGGGGAGAGACGCAACAGCAGGTGTCCACTTGGCTCCACATTTCTCTTTTTTTTTTTTTGGCTCAATTTCCCTTTCTTTCCTTTTTTTTTTTTTTTGTCCCCCCCCCCCCCCCCCCGCGAACCATCACAAGGTTCATCCATGAAGATTATCGAGAGCCAAAAAGTATGATTCATGCATAACGGATGAATATTCCTGTACTATCTCTTATCGATCCCGAGAGACGGGGGAGCTTATTTGTGCATTTACACTTGACTGAAAAAATTGGCCTACTTACTAAAGGAGTGTATAGTTTTATAAGAATTTCGTAAGTCGACGTTAATGGGCCTAAAGTTACCGTAAATATTATTGCTCGCGTCAGCATCAAGCATCAAACTCTTCTTTTCTGGCCTTTTTGGCAAACACCCATTCAGTCGGTGTCGTGCTTATACTCTTCAAGTACGCAGTTTCCTGTTGTCGCACCGGATGGATGGTTGGAAGCTGCTTGCTCCTCAGGACAACCTCGTAGATAAAGATTAGGATCCGACATTTACTAGCCGCGCAGGGCAAAAAAAAAAAAAAGAAGTTAAAAACAGAGAAAGAAATCCACATTCTCCTTGGATAGATGACCTCGTTGGGAAAATAACACGAATGGTCTTGAATGTTGGCTCAATGTGGAACGTGGCGCCTAATTTTTTAATCCGTCTAGTGTGGTATCTGAATTTTCACTCAATATGTAATATGATTACATGGTCTTTAATTTGTCTGAAACTTTTGGTACATGCTCAGTTTAATCCCTAAACTATATGAAAAATGCTCAATATCATCTTTCGATTGTTCAAGTTCATGGACAACATTGAATATTTTCATACAATTTCGAGAACTAGGTCAAATACATGCCAAAGGTCCGCAAATCATATTGAACAAACTAAAATTCCAAAAACTGGAATTACACATTGAGGAAGAGTTCATAGACCACATCGAACGATTAAAAGTTTCACGGATCACATTGCATATCGAGTCAAATTTCAGAAACCATTCGTATCGTTTTCCCGATACGTTTGAGAATTCAATTTGAATCTATTTCCGCAGCCTCTAATGAAACTCGTGCGTCGGAAAACTATTCAATGGGTAATGGGGTACAAATTGCGAGTCACGAAACTCGCACGATCGCCGGGTGAGAGGCCTCGCTTATTTGAAATTCCGCCTTTCATAACAAAGTCGATTCAATGGCCTCCGCAACGACAGAAACGGGGGTCACCTGGGGAAGGGAGGGGGATTTTAAAAAAAAAAAAAGAGAGGGGGAGGGGACGGGGGAATTTCATCAATGCGAAGCGTAAACCACGAGCGCTTTGGACACAACCCGCGTGTCTCGAACGAAAAACACTCTCCTCCAATTCGGGCCAGGCGGGTTTGATATATTACTACTTCCATGTTCGACCGAACAATGTCGGGAACTTGGAACGACGACGATCGCTTCCATGTTCATGAACGTGAATTTCCGCGGATGCCCTAGATGATTGCCGAGCAGACATGATGGGACTCCTTTTCTTTGCTTTTTTTGCACCTCCCGTTCTAAAGTTCGGGAGTGTGCTTCAAGGGTAAAAGGAGCGGGGGCCCCAAAAATTTCCCCTCCCAAAAAGAAAAAAATTACTTACCCCTTTTGGGGCGTAATCAAATTACTTACCCCTTTTGATTATTGTGGGGCGCGTGCCGAGGTTAAGTAGGTAACAAAGGCTTTTTAATACGGAGGAAACTGGATTCCTCAACTCGGTAGCCATCTTTAGCAAAATGCACACGTTAACCCTAGCCAGATTGCGTCCACGACCCAGTAGACCGTGTTCTGCCATTTAAATCAGGAAATGAAATAGTCAATCATGTTAGCCGCCGGAGTAGCGGACAATTTCACCTAACTCGAAGCCGCTCGAAATAAAAATCAACTCCAAAGTTGTAACTAGCGTGCGGCCAAATTTAGGTTATAGAATAAGCACGTCGCATTTTCGGTATCCGGTCACGCTAGAGAAGCATTTGGGACTAATTAATCTTTACCAAAGCACTGGCTTCTCCCCCCCCCCCCCCCCCCCCCCCCCATTTGAAAAAAATGAAAAGCTCTGTTCTAAGACATCACCATCCGCTACTTCCTAGGTATAACGAGAGGGGGTACGCTGTTCCTGCTTCCCCAAACGACATGCTTTTTGTATGGATGATGTGAAGTGTCGATGCGAGACTAATCTTTTGGATCCATGGACGCAATCCCCAAAAAGATGACACCAGGTATTTTATTGGACCACGATGACTTAAAAACACACCGTAGTACCGATTTCTCATTTTTTTAAACTTGAAATTTGTCCTTATAATCCGAAACTTCCCTTATCGTATGTTTCATGATCCAGATTTCATGTATATTTTTAATTAAATAATTATAGTAATTATTATCTTTGATGACCACTATTTATTATAGCTACAATCCACTGACCAGAATCATATTTAGATATGTGAAAAGCATGAGAGATTAGCAAAGTAAAAATCTTGATCATGAATCGAAAGTTCAAACTAATAGTTTCATGTTACACACTCGTCGTCGAATATCATAAAATACCCTATGACACGCGGGACATAAAATAAAGGAAACACGCAAAAAATTATTCCGAATTTCACTTCTTGAAAATTGGAACCTAATATCTACCCATCAAGTCGATTTCGAATTTTGAACTTAAAACCTATCTTGCATATCTGCTAGCACGTTTTCGCTGGTTCTATTTTCGATTTTCGGTTCTATCTTCAAACATGCTCACCCTTATTTTGTACGGCGTCATTCTTACCGAGAATGAAACGTTCGCTCGATATAAATAAGTTTTTTTTCTTTTTAGATTTTTACATGCGCCCGCTGCGTTCGCCTCTCTTCTTCGCGGAAGATTAAACCCTAAAACAAAGCGATGAAGATCGAGGAAGAAGAAAGTCCCAAGATAGATGCAAGGTGGAGTAGTTGTGGATGATGTTCACTAGGCACGGTGGATGTCCCAGGTTGTGTCATTCTTTTTGCTCTGAGAAGATCGTGCATGATTACTTCGATAGGGACATTTGTGATTTGCTGTTCCTACCGCTCCTTGTTGAGTGCTTTCCGGTGGTCAGGTCAGGTTAGTACTTCCTGTTTTCTAAATTAAATTGGTCCGTACAGTGTTTTCACTTACTCCGAAAATAATTGATTTTCACGAAGACAAAGTTGATTTGATCAAAGTGATAAATATGATCGATCCATGTATTTGATCACGTCGAACGTGATCTTCATTAATTATGGGAAATATTGAACCTTTTAATCATTGGTGAGTTTATCGCATGGAGTTGCCGGATATCAAATTCAGAAAACATACCCGAAAGTTTATCACCCCTTTGATAAAGAGGATTAGGCATCTTCCACTTTTTGCTCTTTTTTTTACTTTGCACACGTGTTTATAGATGCCTTCAAAGCGCTTTTCAAAAAGATATTGTAGGTGAAGATGACCATCAATTTTGTGGTTATAGCTACCCTTAATCACACTATAACGATACCAAGCACCCAGAAAAAGCCAATTTCCTAAATACAATTCAGCATCGATCGTCGCAATAAAACGCAAAAGGAAACACGAGCAATTATCTCGCTCACTTAGGTATGCTTTCAAGCGTCGAAACTTTTCTTATATTTTCGCAAGTATCTTATGTTATGTTATGATTATTCGGCCTATTAATTTTTTTTCCCTTCATAGATAGCATAATGTTTTATTTCCCTTTGCGGTTGGCGGAATTGCAAAGAGTTGCATTTTCCATTAGCCGTCTTAAAAAAAGAAATTAGGTGGGGTACCAAATGCATGGCATTTATCCTAACTGAGTTGCTTAAAAGATAAAGCGAAGGTCCAATAATCGCAACTTAATCGGAATTAGAGGGGGCAATATCGTAAATAACGGCGGAAACGAAGGGCCAATAGAAGAGAAACGTCAGAAAAGCTGCCTAGGATCAGAGGAACAGAACAGGAACACGAACAGGGAGCGAATCTAACAACGTTTGCAGAGGAAGAGTGCGGTGGGGGGAAAAAGATGACACGGGGATTCGCGAGAAGGACGATTTCGCGGCTTAGATTAATCGGAACGCGCTGCGATTGGTGGATGACGTGGAAAGCAAAAAGAGCGAATTTAAGGAGATTTTTTTCGTTTTCTTTTTAAAAAAAAAGGGGGGAAGGGGAAATAGGAAAATGTTTCTGACACGACAGACCTGAAACCTGCCCTGACTAGGCTAGGCTACTGTCGTTAGCATTATCCCTAGGATCAGGTGGGTCATTTGGCTAGTAATGACCATAATTAATCGTGATAATCTTGCTAATGTCGCTTCTTCCATGACTTTCCCGATTTATTGGATCCTCCCCCCCTTTCCTCTGTTTCGTACGAAATTTCGCAAGAAACGCACCTCGGCTTCTTCTTACCCCGTAAGGTTTGAAGCTTTCGCTGCATGGCAGTTCGATGAGTAAATATACCCACGTCTTTTCTAAGATTTGAACAAACTTTTTTGTTTTAAATCTTGATGATAAAGGCAATTTTTGTTTTTTGTTTTCACCAAATCATAGATAAACAATCCCTCTTGATGATGTCCTTTGCGAGTCTTGTTATTTCGTTTGTTTTTGATTTGACGGGTTTTTCCTCTAAATAATATTTCAATATTTGCTCATTCTTGTGAGTTATTGTAGTTTTTTTTTTTCCGACTTAATCAAGGGCTTTCCATAAAAGCCAACCATTGAGTAGATACGAAGAAAAGTTATAATTATCCAATACCACGAACAAATATCAATGTAGTTTGATTTTGGCCAATGTTGGAGTTACAAAGTCAAAGAACCTAGTTTCGCAATTTCGCATCATCTTCCTTGGCTACTCAAAAAATTCTTTGAACTCCATTTATATAAAGTCGATGCACGTTACAAATCAAGAGGGCTCTGCAAAGATGCTTGCACGAAAATAATTTCTATAAAGACTCTAAACCCTTCCATTTTATTTCCTTCGGGAAAACAAATTGTCCATATCAAAATGGTAAACATAAATACCATTTTACTTTGCTAGTTCGCCTTTCGAATAGTTGATTGTTTGAGGATGTCTCTACTCGACATATTGCTATCGACCCTCTTCCAATGTCGTTCTACTCTAGATTTCCTTGACCATCAAAAAGAAAAAAAAAAAAGGTGTCTATGATTCTATTTTATACATGCAAGTATCACGACAAAACAACGCGTATGTGCAACGAAACAAAGGGGCCTGCCGAGAAAACTTAGCGTGGGACAAGAAGCGCCATTGAATGAAAAGACTAAAAGGCATCCTTAAATTGTCGCCATTAACAGTAGAAAAAAGATATTAAAGAGTGCTACCGCGTTTCGTGAATTTTCAGACATTGAGATTTTTTCACTATTCAGTTTATAGCGAAACAAAGTAATAAACATAACACCGATCGTAAGCGAATGGTCAAAATCCTTCTCGAAAGTCATATCCCCGCAAAACAAAACAAATCGAGAAGTCGCAGGGAAGCACGCTGTCCTATATTATACATCCCACATCAATATCAACCATTTTCAAAGGTTTGAAAAAATATGTTAGTTGAGCCTTTTACTCCAAACTCTCTTAAATTGGTTGCCCGGGGGCCAATTAGGTGCGCTCGGGGCCGGCACTTAGAATTAAGACAAACCAAGAACAACTAATATCCCGAAATACTATTCATTGTTTAATTATATCTACGAGCTGAAAATTATAAGCGCACAACAAATCAGAAACAAACATATTATAAGTGCGATGAGGTTGCCAGCTGTGAGTTAATACGCGTAGGCAGTCGGTAATGAGTAGATTAATGATTGATTAGGGATCGACAAACCTTTTCTTAATCCGTCCAATGGATTGCAACGCAATGACGGAGGCGCGGGAACACGTGGCGATAGTGATTGCCGGGAA
>JAGVVM010004199.1:0-12367 GCA_019149425.1 Psidium friedrichsthalianum
GATGTCAAACTTTAGGCGAGACTATTTCTAGCGACATTGATCTGTCAATGAAGAGCAATGTTACGTGTTCATGGGCTCAGCGGTCCCACCCGTGCCTCCAATTTTACAGCTCATCCATGTAAATATTGTTCCCTTGTGTATTATTTATAATTGGCTTTTTTTATTTATTTATCGCCGACACCTCGTTGCTGGTTTTAATGCACAGAGACAGTTGTGTCATAAATCCTCGATCTTGACTAAACAATGCCCTCCCGCCGTACATCTATAAATATATTGTAAAGTGATAATTAATGTTTCGAATTTTTTTAAAAAAAAATTTATGATAAAAGGGTAAGCTTTTATTTCATGCGTTGATGATATTAATAAATTTTGCAAGGTTCCAGGGTTTTCATTTCCGTGATATAATTTGAATAGTGCATAACCTACATACGACACATAGCGCACACGGTGTGACTTATATAGCAGAATATGATATGATAAAATAGAATCAGATAAAAAAAAATTAAAACTTTAACGGGGACTAGAAATACGAGTGGATTATTGCGGTGGATGAAATCGGCACAATCCACATTCATAATACATTTTTCCTTTGGAGCTGAAAGGGCACGATTTAAATTAATTACACCAAACTAAAAAACGATTTAACCAAATCGGATCTCTAGAGTCCATCTTATCATAAAGGGAGACTTTGCTTGGCCCATTTCTCCCTCCCCACCATCTCAAAACATCGACATCGACTACGCGAGCTTTTGGGTAGCCGGTGGGTCCCAAAGAACACTCGAATCAGCATTGAATCCGAGCAGCCCAATGCACATGTTGCTAGGTGCGAGAGGTTCCAAGGTCGGTTCACGTTCCACCTAGAACTTGCCAATTGCGAATTGATTCTCTAATTTTTGGAATATCTACGCATCCTACATATTTTAGGACTTAGAATTCACATTGTCATAAGTTCCAAGGTCTACTCAGATTCGACATTCATTCTTAATTGAACAATACTAGTGAAACATCACCTTTAATGACAATCATTTACTATTGCAATCTACTTCCCATGATTCATATTTGACGCATATTAACAACGTAAAAACATCAATTATGGACATCGTCGAAAATGAAAGTTCATACTAGTTATTATAGATTACAAATTTATCATCGAATATAATGGAATATCGTTCGATTGCTAAAAGGTATGGAACAAGAAAAACATAAAGACTTGTTTTATGTTCCACCAAAAGCCTATCCTATCCGTTGGAACCGCTTCCTCCATTTTGGAACAAGAAACCTACTCCGTTTGTCCTTAAACCTAGAACTTAAAATCAAACCGATTCCTCTAGTCCCCAGTTTTATCTTGAAACCATGCTGGCCCCTTACATCTCGACCATGGTGGTCAAAGCATCTGTAGATGCATCCTGTCGTGGCCAACTCTATAATATTTTACATTGAATGTAAAAGTTGACAATCTTTGGTACTGATTTGCTTTGTCATAATAGAAAAAGATTGGTCAAAAGACGTTCTCCTTAACGAGACCCGATCGTGGCCTAGTGCCCGACGGATCCTGACCAAGCCCACACGGCCTAAAGTACAATTTGGGTGGGCTCGCGCAAGCGCATATGTACCTTCTTCAGCCCGGAGCCAGGGCCCGTCCACTCAGGCCAGTCGACTCCGGCCGGGCTTTGATTATTAGAAGGAAATTTCAGAGCATGGGCAAAGCCCGGGCGAGAACTTCTAACGTACGAGAAGTCATGCTGGGAAGGGTGCTTCAATGGAGGAGCAACACTGAAGCGAGACGACCGATTTGTGATTCCATGGAACGTGGACAAGCCGGATTTCTTTCAGAGAACTAAAAACCAATTACAGATGAAGAAGGTAGGCAAGCCTTTCGGCATCAGCCAAAATTCAGCAAATTCTCCGTGGGAAAACCAATGGTTTTCCCACCGCCTGTGTTTTCGAAACTTCATTATTAAGAGTCCGCCATGTCGGTGAGGAAAAGAGTCGAGCACTTCACGGGCACTTGACCCTGTTGCCGTGGGTGGTCATGTCGGTGTAGCACTTCCCGCACATCTCTCGGTTCCCGTACGTACCCGGAGGCACGCACCTGCATCGGTCGCAGCACGTCATGCACGCCCTCATGCACACCCTCTTCCTGGAGTGGAGCTTGCACCTCTGGTCGCAGAGTGGGATGCAATCTGCAGAGACACCCACCGGAGCGTTTGATGAAATGCCTCAGTGAAAGAGGACAGGACAAGGAAAAAAAATAAAACATATCAGGAGAGGGGAAGATGGCTACCTGCTTTGGACTTCACTGGGGGCAACGGTGTGGGTGTGGGAGGCTTCTCGGGTGGCGGTGTCGCCTTCGATGGAGGAGATGGGGTTGGTGGTTTGGCTGGCAACTTGGCCGGAGCAGGAGCTGCCACTGGGACTTTGGCATACGGCGGAGACGGAGCCTGCAACGAACTTGTACGTTCAATCTCTACTTTGGCAAGAAAGGTCATCAAATTTCATTTGATCAAGCGACGTTGGCGTGATTCCACCGGAAATGCTAGAAATGTCTCTAAAATTGCGGACAAAGTCTTGTCCGTTGAAAGATCTAGAGGCTTGGATTTTTCTGAACAGTTAATGCAGTGAGGTTGTTGACTAACCTCGTCTCTTTGTGAACGCTAGACCTTACTATTTGTCTCTTCGTAGAACTTGGGCGAATTAAATTAGAAAGTACATGTTTTTGCTTAGTAGTCCAGTAAATGCGAGCATATCTCTAGAAGGTGAAAACAAACATATGACGCCCAGTTTTTGCTGAACAACCCAGCAATGTATCCTACTCCTCCAAGGCGCCAAACATTGATGCGCATAGAATGGGATTCACCCGCATTTCACAGGATCCTACACGTTACCTTCATCTCGAGTTCCTCATCACTGGATGAAACCTGGCAAAAGAAGACAGCGATTTAGACCACAGAGAAGGCAAGTCCACCCACAAACAGGGGGCAGAGAGAGAGAGAGAGAGAGCGAGAGAGAGAGAGAGTACCCTTGTGTTTATCAAGAGGAAAGTGGCCACCAGGAAGAGCATGGCTTTGAAGGCCATGGGGAATGGGAGCAAAAGTGGCTGAAACTCGAAAGAGATAAGATCAACCAGAGCTTCTCTTCTGGATGATTAACTGAGGAAGAGAGCACAGCATTACCAGCTTTAAATAGAGCAGAGCTCACAGAGAGAGGAGAGGGAGTAAGATGTTACGAGACCCGAGGTGAGGTGGTGTGGGCGGGTTCAGTCAAGTGTGTGCCAGCTGGGCAGAGTACAATAGTTATGGCCAATGATGTCAGAAATCTGACTTTGGATTAGACCCCACATGTCCCAAGATCCGTATCTGTTATCCATAGTTACTATATTCGAGCTCTGCCTCTGCACAAGCTTTTTTTTTAATTCCTGTGCAGCATACACGAGGCCTCTTCTTCGAGTGTTCGTCTTTGACAGCTGCTCTTTTTGCAAGATAATAGTAAGTTGATGTCATTTTTATTGACAGCTTTGATCTTCTCTCTCTCTCTGTGGACGAGGGAAATGCTGCATTTCTCGAATCATGTTTTTACAGTGTCAAAGTTTGGTATTGGTAAGTGAAGATGCTTTGCCCTTTGGCGTCAGATGCAAGTTGCATTAGCGGTGACATGAAGTCCTTTTCACACTCTTCCTACCTCTGCGGTGAATATTGATGGTGGGGGTAGCATATTCATGATTCTTTTCCGAAACACCAAGCCTTTCTCGCTGAGTGGGTCTAACTGCAGATTTGTTTTGAATAATTCCTGTTTAGAAAGAAAGGCGTGAAGGGTCTTGGAATCTTGATCCCTGAGCATTACTTTTTTCCCATTTCCAGTGAGTCAGATTTTGGCTCTTGGTATATCTTCAGTACTAACGCTAGGATTAATCTAGAGTCCTCTGCAGGCTAAATGCCAGGCGACCTTCCCCTAAAACAAGACTGAGTTTTGAGCAGCATTCGGTGGGATTCTCTCGTTCTGCTCCTCTCTCTCTCTCTCTCTCTCTCTCTCTCTCTCTCTCTCTCTCTCTCTCTCTCTCTCTCTCATGCATTGTCTCCCTGAGATGGTCAATGTGCTAAGGGGAAGAAAGGTCGGTTAGATTCAATTCTCAAGTGGGACATGGGCCTGGAAACTTCTCTCTGCATGTGCATTCACCAATTCGTAGATCTAGGAGCAAGTCATATGCCAGAGTATTCTAAGTGTTGGCCTTAACCATATGTGATGTTCGAAACCACTCTTGCACTCCCTTGGGATACGTCGAATTTGATGGTTTATAAGGATCCAGTGCGGGGCTCCATCGTCTCATATGACTAATGAGAAAGCTAATTGCTAAACTGTGAACTGCACATCTCAAGGCTAGTCGAATGAGCTGTATTCCATTCTTTACACCCTCTCAGATATATGTCATATGCTTACATTTCTATATCGAGTGCGGAGATTTCATTGGATCCACTATGCTCGAAGAAACTCTCTTTTACTAGTGTTGACTCTGTTTAGGACTAAATTGGTATAATTAAAAAAAATTAGAATTGAATTGGATCCCGTACAATAGATGTAAGACTTTTTGGATAATTATCCTCTTTCCACCGACAATGGAGTGGACTAGACAAAATACCAAAATGAATAAATTTGAAATTAAACTTTTGATCAACTCGATCTTTTTCTTTTCTTCTTTTTCTAGGGCAAGGGATGAATTGATGCCATTATTTACCATAGATGGCCTTGCCAGGAGGTTCTGCCATTGGAAGCTAATTGAATAAGATATTCAATCACAAGTTAGTTCGATCATTTTGAGGAGTTAGAGACTGTGTTTATTCTTTTGCTTGCTCAAAGTCGAAAGGCTAACATGAAGCAGAGGCTAATCAAATTTTTTTCCCTCCAGATTTTAAGGGCAAACATAAGGCTCTATAAGGACGGCAACGTACTTCCAGCCAGGGCACATCTCGTCGTCTGCAGAAGTCCCCAGAGGAGCGCAGCCGTAGCACTGCCTGCAGCATGCCACACGGCTTCTTCTTCCGGTGCTCCTTGCACCGCTCCTCGCATGGCACCATGCATCCTGTGTTATTCGGGGGAAATTAGACATAATTCTATTACACTACAGGGGAGACGAACTGAGAACGAGGAAACAGACAGCATTTCCCGTTTCAACCGCAAATTTGTCTCATCATCGCGGCACTACTTGTGGAAATGGGGTGGATCGGACAACATACCGAAATGAATAAATGCAAGAACAAAATTTTTTTATCTGACTCCATCTTTCTCTTTTCTTCCTTTTCTAGGGCAAGGCATGAATTGACGCTATTATTTACCATGGATGGCTATGACAGGAGGTTCTGCCATGGGAGGCATCTCTGGTGCGTGAGCTGGAGTCTTGTTTGAACTCTTCATCAAATTACAAAGAATGTTACCCTGAGGACTCTTACTTTCGTCATTCTGGTATGTCATGCACGTGATTTTAGCGATAACACTGTCGAAAAACTTTTTCCATTGTATCGAGTGGGAGGTTAGCACCGCCTGACGGTGGACCACGACTCGTGACATTGGTACGCCCGCGAAAAAATGAGGTGAACTTTATAACGGAACGAGTAGTTGGTGCTCCAAGAATAGCCGTGATTTCAGCAATGGACGAAGATGTTAAACCAAATTCGGGAAATAATTGTGCACAAACCCTTTCTGCCTAAGATGTGGAAGAAAAATTGACCAACCTTCTACTATAGGTATTGGCCGTGAACAAAGTTCTCTAAGATAGTATCTGAGAAATTTGATGAATCGCCCGGTTACATTTGGAAAAGAAGGAACTAATTAGGAAGGATTGAATTTGAAAGACCAGACAGTAGAACATACAAGTAAAAAAAGACTTGGTTTATCTAACTAGCCACTCTCAGCTTATGCAAGAGATTCATACCATGGTTGCAAACAAGAGTAAAGTCAGGATCAGGACGAGGAAAGCCTTGAAAGCCATTTCGAAATCGGCCGAAAAATGTGCTATAAATGGAGCAAATTTTGATCGAGAAATCGCAATTTACGAGTTCTCATGAGTGCGCTTGCAGTACACTAAAGATCACATCTACCCAAGATGAACATACGATGAGTTAGGATCGACCTGTGCCAATTTGATGCATCCGAGCTCGACTGCTCTTGGCTCGACGGATTTGTATAATTGCAGTCATACATGTATGACTGCAATTATACAAATCCGTCGAGCCAAGAGCAGTCGAGCTCGGATGCATCAAATTGGCACAGGTCGATCCTAACTCATCGTATGTTCATCTTGGGTAGATGTGATCTTTAGTGTACTGCAAGCGCACTCATGAGAACTCGTAAATTGCGATTTCTCGATCAAAATTGCTCCATTTATAGCACATTTTTCGGCCGATTTCGAAATGGCTTTCAAGGCTTTCCTCGTCCTGATCCTGACTTTACTCTTGTTTGCAACCATGGTATGAATCTCTTGCATAAGCTGAGAGTGGCTAGTTAGATAAACCAAGTCTTTTTTTACTTGTATGTTCTACTGTCTGGTCTTTCAAATTCAATCCTTCCTAATTAGTTCCTTCTTTTCCAAATGTAACCGGGCGATTCATCAAATTTCTCAGATACTATCTTAGAGAACTTTTGTTCACGGCCAATACCTATAGTAGAAGGTTGGTCAATTTTTCTTCCACATCTTAGGCAGAAAGGGTTTGTGCACAATTATTTCCCGAATTTGGTTTAACATCTTCGTCCATTGCTGAAATCACGGCTATTCTTGGAGCACCAACTACTCGTTCCGTTATAAAGTTCACCTCATTTTTTCGCGGGCGTACCAATGTCACGAGTCGTGGTCCACCGTCAGGCGGTGCTAACCTCCCACTCGATACAATGGAAAAAGTTTTTCGACAGTGTTATCGCTAAAATCACGTGCATGACATACCAGAATGACGAAAGTAAGAGTCCTCAGGGTAACATTCTTTGTAATTTGATGAAGAGTTCAACCAAGACTCCAGCTCACGCACCAGAGATGCCTCCCATGGCAGAACCTCCTGTCATAGCCATCCATGGTAAATAATAGCGTCAATTCATGCTTGCCCTAGAAAAGGAAGAAAAGAGAAAGATGGAGTCAGATAAAAAATTTTGTTCTTGCATTTATTCATTTCGGTATGTTGTCCGATCCACCCCATTTCCACAAGTAGTGCCGCGATGATGAGACAAATTTGCGGTTGAAACGGGAAATGCTGTCTGTTTCCTCGTTCTCAGTTCGTCTCCCCTGTAGTGTAATAGAATTATGTCTAATTTCCCCCGAATAACACAGGATGCATGGTGCCATGCGAGGAGCGGTGCAAGGAGCACCGGAAGAAGAAGCCGTGTGGCATGCTGCAGGCAGTGCTACGGCTGCGCTCCTCTGGGGACTTCTGCAGACGACGAGATGTGCCCTGGCTGGAAGTACGTTGCCGTCCTTATAGAGCCTTATGTTTGCCCTTAAAATCTGGAGGGAAAAAATTTGATTAGCCTCTGCTTCATGTTAGCCTTTCGACTTTGAGCAAGCAAAAGAATAAACACAGTCTCTAACTCCTCAAAATGATCGAACTAACTTGTGATTGAATATCTTATTCAATTAGCTTCCAATGGCAGAACCTCCTGGCAAGGCCATCTATGGTAAATAATGGCATCAATTCATCCCTTGCCCTAGAAAAAGAAGAAAAGAAAAAGATCGAGTTGATCAAAAGTTTAATTTCAAATTTATTCATTTTGGTATTTTGTCTAGTCCACTCCATTGTCGGTGGAAAGAGGATAATTATCCAAAAAGTCTTACATCTATTGTACGGGATCCAATTCAATTCTAATTTTTTTTAATTATACCAATTTAGTCCTAAACAGAGTCAACACTAGTAAAAGAGAGTTTCTTCGAGCATAGTGGATCCAATGAAATCTCCGCACTCGATATAGAAATGTAAGCATATGACATATATCTGAGAGGGTGTAAAGAATGGAATACAGCTCATTCGACTAGCCTTGAGATGTGCAGTTCACAGTTTAGCAATTAGCTTTCTCATTAGTCATATGAGACGATGGAGCCCCGCACTGGATCCTTATAAACCATCAAATTCGACGTATCCCAAGGGAGTGCAAGAGTGGTTTCGAACATCACATATGGTTAAGGCCAACACTTAGAATACTCTGGCATATGACTTGCTCCTAGATCTACGAATTGGTGAATGCACATGCAGAGAGAAGTTTCCAGGCCATGTCCCACTTGAGAATTGAATCTAACCGACCTTTCTTCCCCTTAGCACATTGACCATCTCAGGGAGACAATGCATGAGAGAGAGAGAGAGAGAGAGAGAGAGAGAGAGAGAGAGAGAGAGAGAGAGAGGAGCAGAACGAGAGAATCCCACCGAATGCTGCTCAAAACTCAGTCTTGTTTTAGGGGAAGGTCGCCTGGCATTTAGCCTTGCAGAGGACTCTAGATTAATCCTAGCGTTAGTACTGAAGATATACCAAGAGCCAAAATCTGACTCACTGGAAATGGGAAAAAAGTAATGCTCAGGGATCAAGATTCCAAGACCCTTCACGCCTTTCTTTCTAAACAGGAATTATTCAAAACAAATCTGCAGTTAGACCCACTCAGCGAGAAAGGCTTGGTGTTTCGGAAAAGAATCATGAATATGCTACCCCCACCATCAATATTCACCGCAGAGGTAGGAAGAGTGTGAAAAGGACTTCATGTCACCGCTAATGCAACTTGCATCTGACGCCAAAGGGCAAAGCATCTTCACTTACCAATACCAAACTTTGACACTGTAAAAACATGATTCGAGAAATGCAGCATTTCCCTCGTCCACAGAGAGAGAGAGAAGATCAAAGCTGTCAATAAAAATGACATCAACTTACTATTATCTTGCAAAAAGAGCAGCTGTCAAAGACGAACACTCGAAGAAGAGGCCTCGTGTATGCTGCACAGGAATTAAAAAAAAAAGCTTGTGCAGAGGCAGAGCTCGAATATAGTAACTATGGATAACAGATACGGATCTTGGGACATGTGGGGTCTAATCCAAAGTCAGATTTCTGACATCATTGGCCATAACTATTGTACTCTGCCCAGCTGGCACACACTTGACTGAACCCGCCCACACCACCTCACCTCGGGTCTCGTAACATCTTACTCCCTCTCCTCTCTCTGTGAGCTCTGCTCTATTTAAAGCTGGTAATGCTGTTGCTCTCTTCCTCAGTTAATCATCCAGAAGAGAAGCTCTGGTTGATCTTATCTCTTTCGAGTTTCAGCCACTTTTGCTCCCATTCCCCATGGCCTTCAAGCCATGCTCTTCCTGGTGGCCACTTTCCTCTTGATAAACACAAGGGTACTCTCTCTCTCTCTCGCTCTCTCTCTCTCTCTCTCTGCCCCCTGTTTGTGGGTGGACTTGCCTTCTCTGTGGTCTAAATCGCTGTCTTCTTTTGCCAGGTTTCATCCAGTGATGAGGAACTCGAGATGAAGGTAACGTGTAGGATCCTGTGAAATGCGGGTGAATCCCATTCTATGCGCATCAATGTTTGGCGCCTTGGAGGAGTAGGATACATTGCTGGGTTGTTCAGCAAAAACTGGGCGTCATATGTTTGTTTTCACCTTCTAGAGATATGCTCGCATTTACTGGACTACTAAGCAAAAACATGTACTTTCTAATTTTAATTCGCCCAAGTTCTACGAAGAGACAAATAGTAAGGTCTAGCGTTCACAAAGAGACGAGGTTAGTCAACAACCTCACTGCATTAACTGTTCAGAAAAATCCAAGCCTCTAGATCTTTCAACGGACAAGACTTTGTCCGCAATTTTAGAGACATTTCTAGCATTTCCGTGGAATCACGCCAACGTCGCTTGATCAAATGAAATTTGATGACCTTTCTTGCAAAGTAGAGATTGAACGTACAAGTTCGTTGCAGGCTCCGTCTCCGCCGTATGCCAAAGTCCCAGTGGCAGCTCCTGCTCCGGCCAAGTTGCCAGCCAACCACCAACCCCATCTCCTCCATCGAAGGCGACACCGCCACCCGAGAAGCCTCCCACACCCACACCGTTGCCCCCAGTGAAGTCCAAAGCAGGTAGCCATCTTCCCTCTCCTGATATGTTTTATTTTTTTTTCTTGTCCTGTCCTCTTTCACTGAGGCATTTCATCAAACGCTCCGGTGGGTGTCTCTGCAGATTGCATCCCACTCTGCGACCAGAGGTGCAAGCTCCACTCCAGGAAGAGGGTGTGCATGAGGGCGTGCATGACGTGCTGCGACCGATGCAGGTGCGTGCCTCCGGGTACGTACGGGAACCGAGAGATGTGCGGGAAGTGCTACACCGACATGACCACCCACGGCAACAGGGTCAAGTGCCCGTGAAGTGCTCGACTCTTTTCCTCACCGACATGGCGGACTCTTAATAATGAAGTTTCGAAAACACAGGCGGTGGGAAAACCATTGTTTTCCCACGGAGAATTTGCTGAATTTTTGGCTGATGCCGAAAGGCTTGCCTACCTTCTTCATCTGTAATTGGGTTTTTAGTTCTCTGAAAGAAATCCGGCTTGTCCACGTTCCATGGAATCACAAATCGGTCGTCTCGCTTCAGTGTTGCTCCTCCATTGAAGCACCCTTCCCAGCATGACTTCTCGTACGTTAGAAGTTCTCGCCCGGGCTTTGCCCATGCTCTGAAATTTCCTTCTAATAATCAAAGCCCGGCGGAGTCGACTGGCCTGAGTGGACGGGCCCTGGCTCCGGGCTGAAGAAGGTACATATGCGCTTGCGCGAGCCCACCCAAATTGTACTTTAGGCCGTGTGGGCTTGGTCAGGATCCGTCGGGCACTAGGCCCACGATCGGGTCTCGTTAAGGAGAACGTCTTTTGACCAATCTTTTTCTATTATGACAAAGCAAATCAGTACCAAAGATTGTCAACTTTTACATTCAATGTAAAATATTATAGAGTTGGCCACGACAGGATGCATCTACAGATGCTTTGACCACCATGGTCGAGATGTAAGGGGCCAGCATGGTTTCAAGATAAAACTGGGGACTAGAGGGAATCGGTTTGATTTTAAGTTCTAGGTTAAGGACAAACGGAGTAGGTTTCTTGTTCCAAAATGGAGGAAGCGGTTCCAACGGATAGGATAGGCTTTTGGTGGAACATAAAACAAGTCTTTATGTTTTTCTTGTTCCATACCTTTTAGCAATCGAACGATATTCCATTATATTCGATGATAAATTTGTAATCTATAATAACTAGTATGAACTTTCATTTTCGACGATGTCCATAATTGATGTTTTTACGTTGTTAATATGCGTCAAATATGAATCATGGGAAGTAGATTGCAATAGTAAATGATTGTCATTAAAGGTGATGTTTCACTAGTATTGTTCAATTAAGAATGAATGTCGAATCTGAGTAGACCTTGGAACTTATGACAATGTGAATTCTAAGTCCTAAATATGTAGGATGCGTAGATATTCCAAAAATTAGAGAATCAATTCGCAATTGGCAAGTTCTAGGTGGAACGTGAACCGACCTTGGAACCTCTCGCACCTAGCAACATGTGCATTGGGCTGCTCGGATTCAATGCTGATTCGAGTGTTCTTTGGGACCCACCGGCTACCCAAAAGCTCGCGTAGTCGATGTCGATGTTTTGAGATGGTGGGGAGGGAGAAATGGGCCAAGCAAAGTCTCCCTTTATGATAAGATGGACTCTAGAGATCCGATTTGGTTAAATCGTTTTTAGTTTGGTGTAATTAATTTAAATCGTGCCCTTTCAGCTCCAAAGGAAAATGTATTATGAATGTGGATTGTGCCGATTTCATCCACCGCAATAATCCACTCGTATTTCTAGTCCCCGTTAAAGTTTTAATTTTTTTTTATCTGATTCTATTTTATCATATCATATTCTGCTATATAAGTCACACCGTGTGCGCTATGTGTCGTATGTAGGTTATGCACTATTCAAATTATATCACGGAAATGAAAACCCTGGAACCTTGCAAAATTTATTAATATCATCAACGCATGAAATAAAAGCTTACCCTTTTATCATAAATTTTTTTTTAAAAAAATTCGAAACATTAATTATCACTTTACAATATATTTATAGATGTACGGCGGGAGGGCATTGTTTAGTCAAGATCGAGGATTTTATGACACAACTGTCTCTGTGCATTAAAACCAGCAACGAGGTGTCGGCGATAAATAAATAAAAAAAGCCAATTATAAATAATACACAAGGGAACAATATTTACATGGATGAGCTGTAAAATTGGAGGCACGGGTGGGACCGCTGAGCCCATGAACACGTAACATTGCTCTTCATTGACAGATCAATGTCGCTAGAAATAGTCTCGCCTAAAGTTTGACAA
>JAGVVM010004200.1:0-21910 GCA_019149425.1 Psidium friedrichsthalianum
AAAAAATTACCAAAAAAAAAACCCTAAAATCTATTGTAATTTTGTCAATACGATTCTAAACTTTTTTATTTGCCGATTCAATCTTAAATCTTTTACAATTATGCTAATTCAATTCTAAACTTTTTTGTTTGCTGATTCAGTACTAAATCTTTTGCAATTATGTCAGTTCAGTCCATTCAATCAAAATTAACCGATTGATGCCAGCCATCGAACAACATAATATTTTTTTTATTTTTTTTCATTTTTCTTTTCTTCCCTCTTCTTCTACCTCTAGCTAGTCGCTAGCTAGAAGTGACGCTGACAAGCGGGCAAAACTTGCGGCGAAACTTGCAGCGAGCCCTGCCATCGTGAGTGGGGCTTGCCGACGTTGATCTTTCGCTCAAGACTTGAGGTCTGATGAAGTCCTCTGCCAACCCCCGTAGCTTCAAAGATCTATTTGTCACTACTATCGATTTCTCAAGTCAATGTTCTTCTATAAGTTGATGCAGATCTGTGATGGAAACAGTGCCACCATGATCAGTCATAAGGCATTGGTTTCTCAACTCAGTGTTCTTCTATTCACATCGGTTGAATATCTTGTGCTTTTGGGTTGTCCAGCGGCAGAGAAATGAGGAAAAGGTAACAAAAAGAAAAGAGAGAAAAGGAAAATAAAAAAAGAATAAATTAAAAAAAATATTAAAATATTATCTCGTTGGACGACGTCCACTTCAGTGCTAGCTGGCGAATTTAGGCTGGATGAACTGAATTGGTATAATTGTAAAAGATTTAGGAGTGAATCAGCAAAAAAAAAAAAAGGGCTTAGAACTGCAATAGAGTTATGACTTTTTCTCTCTAAATCGATACGAATGAAAAATACACTTATGACATGCTAATGGAAATTGCCGATCTTAAATTGCACTAGGCCAATATTGACCTTTCAATAGAGATGGGCTCTAGTGCAATTGCTTCAACATTGGTGAGTAGAAAGTTTGAAATAAATAAATCAGTTAATACCACAAAAAATATCAAACTGATATAATTGTGAAAAATTTATTTCAAATTATTTTTTTTGACCATAAAAAATCCCAAAATAATGCTCCTATGATAAATTTACTCCAAGCTAATCTTTTTACTGCAAAAATTTTCCAACTGTACATATGTAATAAATTTATCATACGTTAACTTTCGTTAGATTTTACCATTAAATTATTGAGTTGAATGATACGTAAAAGTTGACAAGTATACCGATTTGGAGTTCTTATCCTTTCTTTGTCACTAGGGTATCAATTTTGAATTTTTCATGGTATTAACCCAATTTAATGAAAACTAATTATAAGTAAATTTGTCACGAGTATACTAATTTGAAATTTTTGGTATTCAAAAAATTAATTTTGGATAAATTTATCAAAGATGTACGTGTTTGGCATTTTTGGTGGTCAAAAAATTAGTTTGGGGTTGATTTGTCATAGCCAGTGAACCAGTTTGAGGTTTACTATGGTCAAACAAATAATTTGAGATAAATTTATCACAGGTATATTAGTTTGAGATTATTCGTGGTATTAACCCTAAATAAATTAATGTCTAAGTGCTCTTGGAACAACTTGGAACATAGACACCTAGGACATGATTGAGCATATATTTTTAAAAGGACAGGGTCTAAGCTAGTAAGTTTAGTTTCATACATAGTGGTGGCACATCATGTGCACCCTGTTTACAATGTACAAGCTGTTGGGGAATCTAGGACTTACAAAGATACTGTAAAGCACTCAGACATCTAACGACCATTATTTAATTTTCATAAGACAAGCGAGAGCTATACTTATCCTCCAACAAAATAATAACATTTCTGTTAAAAAAGGGTCAAATGTATTGCTTAAACAAAATCAACCTCTTATTCTCTACCTTAAAGGCGATAACCACAATGAGTTAAAATACTCATAAACGCGGGGAAATGCCACATATCCAAATCATTTTCGTTAGAAATGCTAAGTATGCTGAAATTAGATTGACTAAAATTAATCCTCGGGTTAATTATTCAAACACAATGAAATTTTTTTGTATCCCTTTGTAAGTCAATTTTACAAACCGGCATTAAATTATAGTTAACATCATATTTTTCATACATAGTTTTTTAGATCGTGCGCACAAAGGTTATGGATCTAAAACATTTTCTAAAGGCAAGGCAGTATTTCAAAGATTCATGCTGATGCATAAAATTACCAATTTGTATTTGAGTTACGTATTGTTTACACAAGAAGAAGAAAACCTTTGCAATCGACATGACGCCGATTTGAATGAATATAAAGCTCGATGTTAAGTTCAATTTGCTTATCGGTAAGTTATCGATGATAGAAACATTGACCGATGACAATGATGATTATCGATGACCGTGGTGTACAGCCGTCAACTTACAATAGCGATTGGTGAACGATCATCACTTGACAAATTCGGCTAAAGTGTTGGACGCAAAGAAAAGAAGAAGAGGCAAGGTGGAGATATCGACTGAAGATACAAATATCAATCTATGGTTAAGTCCAGTGACGCTCAATGAGTCGTAACTACCTATAAATAAGGTCAACCGTGCAATCACAAGGCCTAAAGTTACGTAGATGCCATTGCAACTGTCATTAGAATATGAACTTGTTATGAGCGGTTATGCTTTGTAGTTTATAAAAGGGTGAAATGTAACTGTTGTGAAAGATTGGTCAACATAAATTCCTTATGCATATGCAATTTATCAATATATTTCTAGTTTCCAATGCTTGGATTTCTTTTCGTTTAGATTTATCGTTGGTCGTCCTTGATGCGCAAATTCAATCCTTTTAGCATTCCGAGTCGAATACAGCCATGAAGATCGACCGAAAAGCTCGGCGGTGATGCATGTCGTTCCTTTCGTATTACGCCAATCAGTTCACATCCCAAGCTCAACCGGAACCTTAACGTTGCCCATCCGATATTGACCAACAAACATTTCTAGATCACTTCAGAATATGGAACGTAAATTATTTATTGGGCAGTTCGATAGAGACAAAAGGCTCGAAGGTATCCTCTTCATCCTCGTATTCATGCATGGCGTGACTACCGTCCCAAGAGGCTTAAATTTACCAGCGCACGCCGTGAAAATCAACACATGTCGAGGGTGTGCATGGGTTTCGGACAAGTGTCACGCTTTGTAGGAGCTCAATGCCTTGGTGTATGGACCACGTGTCCCTTCAGGAAAGCTCTCTGCAAATAAACACCGCAGCCACACTCCTCCTCTTACGGTGGTGGGAGTACTATGAAACTGCGTGTTGGGCTTCGACGGAACAAGTTCGTAATTCTCCACACGTGCTGAGTCCGTCTGGTTTTTCTGGCGAAACTTGGAAGGGAAGACCGGGGAAAGGAAAGAGAAGAAGGCTATGAAGGTTTGTGCACTGACCCGATTGTTTCTTGGTTGTTGGAAACTTTTTCTTGTAGTTGCTGCTCATTTCCTGCTGCAACAATGGATCGTATAGCGAGGAAAAATCCTTTTCTTGGCTGCTGTGTATGATGCTGTAAGCTAGTTTCAGTTCTAGATGAAGGGAAGAACATCAGAAGTAAGCTACTGTAGTTTATAGTGAAATCCTCGGGAGAGGTTTCTGTGTGTGATTATATTGTGAGTTTGAATGTGGCAAAAGGTGCACGAGACGAGGTGTCAGGCGCACGCGCCGATGGATGAGGACAAGATGATGACGAGGAAGCAGAAAGCCGAGCAGCACAAGCTGCAGGAATCGGAGCAGTCACCCAAGAAGCCAAAGAACCATGATGGGCTTCCGGACCGTGAATCGTCGGACGAAGGTGACGCCGAACTCGAGGAGTTGCGCAGAGCTACGGAGGAACATCTGTCTGTTGACCAGATGCGCAAGATCCTGGAAGCGAACGGCCAAGACTCCTCCGGTACTCCGGGGGTCGTGACCTCTAAATGGTACTCGGGCATTCTACATTAACTTACTCTAGGATGAAGTCTCCCGTCCTAAATGTTTAGTGAGGCTGAACCTAGGAACACCATAACGGTTTTGTTTGCTATTTGATTGAGAGTGCGTATGCTTCAAACATTCACCGATTTATCAACATGTCGGTTTGGAGACCGAAACACTACACGTAGTATCTCTCTAGCTTCGGAAGGGCAATCTGTAAAACAATTATGATGATACTTCATTTATCCCCTAGTTGATAAATTTGGTACATCCTGAGTGTTGATGATGCAGCCAAGACTTGCTGTTTTACGGACCATTGGACAAATGCCCAATTTGCGGCGGAACTATCGAATTTACCGGTACGAAGTATAAGTGTAAGGGAGCTTATAGCGAATGGGCGTCTTGCACATTCAACACCAAATCCCCTCCAAGGAGAGAGGAGCCTATCAAGTTGCCGGATTCTGTCCTCAATTCGCCATCGCTGATGTACAGTTCCATCAAGTTTGCATAAATCATTGGTAGTTTATCTTAAAAGTTATAAGAACCAGTAGTGATTTATCATTATCTTGTCTTCTCTCCTTACTTGTTCTTGCAGTTGCTAAAGAAGGATCAGGATCCAAATCGTCGACCCCGTAAAGATCTGGGCATTGCAGATAAACCACTACGAGGGATGGTGATATCTCTATCAGGCCGTCTTTCTTGTACTCGTGTATGCATCTTGGTCTTTAGACTTTGGAGTTTAGTTTTTATCGTCTCTATGTACAAGCTGGTGCGATCAGATACTCTGAACATTGGTGCAGCAATATTGGAAGACAGAGATCGAAAGACACGGAGGAAGAGTCTCCAATTCTGTCATTGGTATTTGATGATTTAGTAAATCACAAAAGTAGCACTGAAAATATGTTAAGGAATTAGAGACATGAACTGTTTCCGAAATTGTAGGAGTGACCTGTCTAGTTGTCTCGCCTGCCGAGAGGGAGCGTGGCGGCTCGATAAAAGTTGCAGAAGCAATGTGAGTAGATGGGATTTGCTGGTTATAATTTCTCCTTGCATGTTAGACCCTAAGGAAACTATGTGGCCATAGCCTTACATAGCAGCATGCTGGGCCCCCCCATAGGAAAAAAGGGCAGCACTTCGCCTCTAATTAAGCCAATCCAGGATCAAATAAATCCCCTTAATTTCACCGATTTAATCCAGCAACAACCAACACAGCAAATACTAAGTGAAAAACTAAAAAATTCTCTGCATTTTTCTGGTTGAGCCTCCTGCTTCGTCTCTGTTAGGGTCATCTGTTTTATGGGGAAATAACTAACCGAAACGTTGTATAATTTTAGGGAAAGAGGCATACCCGTTGTGAGTGAAGCTTGGTTGATTGACAGCATCGAGAAAAAAGAGGCGCAGCCTTTATCTGCTTACGACGTGTTGAGTGATCTGGTTGTAGAAGGCAGGGGAATACCCTGGGACAAGCAAGATCCGGGCGAGGAGGCGCTTGAATCAATTTCAGCTGAAGTATAGACTGATAGCCGTCTCTAACTTGCTATGACACTTGAAATGGTGTTATCCGGGATAATTTTGCATTACACCAGTGTGACTTGAACCTTCTTCTCCTGGTGCAGCTGAAGCTGTATGGGAAATGGGCTGTCTACAAAGACACGATGCTACGAGAGCGAGGAGGGAAAATATTCGAGAGAGATGGAATACTGTACAACTGTGCCTTTTCTCTTTGTGATATGGGGGAAGGATTGAAACGAGTATATGCTAAATATTCTTCGGGCTTCAATTGTTATTTTGTCCTTGTTTTCATTCTGGCTTTTCCATGCTGACGAGTAATTCATGAATATTTGGTGTAGCTATTGCGTAATGCAGCTCATCACAGTCCTGACGACGATTTGCATCTGTACTACAAGCGGGGAAGAGTAGGGGATGATCAGAATGCGGAGGAGCGGCTTGAAGCATGGGAGAATGTCAACAATGCGGTGAAGGAGTTTGTGAGGCTGTTTGAGGAAATAACAGGGAACAAGTTTGAGCCCTGGGAAAGAGAGAAGAAGTTTCAGAAGAAATTGCAGAAATTTCTTCTGAAACTTCTTCTCTCTTTCCCAGGGCTCAAACTTGTTCCCTGTTATTTCCTCAAACAGCCTCACAAACTCCTTCACCGCATTGTTGACATTCTCCCAGCTTC
Organism: Psidium friedrichsthalianum; assembly: GCA_019149425.1. NCBI lineage: Eukaryota > Viridiplantae > Streptophyta > Magnoliopsida > Myrtales > Myrtaceae > Psidium > Psidium friedrichsthalianum. The sequence continues at coordinate 6,094 of JAGVVM010004200.1, forward strand.
AAGCCGCTCCTCCGCATTCTGATCATCCCCTACTCTTCCCCGCTTGTAGTACAGATGCAAATCGTCGTCAGGGACTGTGATGAGCTGCATTACGCAATAGCTACACCAAATATTCATGAATTACTCGTCAGCATGGAAAAGCCAGAATGAAAACAAGGACAAAATAACAATTGAAGCCGAAGAATATTTAGCATATACTCGTTCAATCCTTCCCCCATATCACAAAGAGAAAAGGCACAGTTGTACAGTATTCCATCTCTCTCGAATATTTTCCCTCCTCGCTCTCGTAGCATCGTGTCTTTGTAGACAGCCCATTTCCCATACAGCTTCAGCTGCACCAGGAGAAGAAGGTTCAAGTCACACCCTGGTGTAATGCAAAATTATCCCGGATAACACCATTTCAAGTGTCATAGCAAGTTAGAGACGGCTATCAGTCTATACTTCAGCTGAAATTGATTCAAGCGCCTCCTCGCCCGGATCTTGCTTGTCCCAGGGTATTCCCCTGCCTTCTACAACCAGATCACTCAACACGTCGTAAGCAGATAAAGGCTGCGCCTCTTTTTTCTCGATGCTGTCAATCAACCAAGCTTCACTCACAACGGGTATGCCTCTTTCCCTAAAAATTATACAACGTTCGGTTAGTTATTTCCCCATAAAACAGATGACCCTAACAGAGACGAAGCAGGAGGCTCAACCAGAAAAATGCAGAGAATTTTTTTAGTTTCACTTAGTATTTGCTGTGTTGGTTGTTGCTGGATTAAATCGGTGAAATTAAGGGGATTTATTTGATCCTGGATTGGCTTAATTAGAGGCGAAGTGCTGCCCTTTTTTCCTATGGGGGGCCCAGCATGCTGCTATGTAAGGCTATGGCCACATAGTTTCCTTAGGGTCTAACATGCAAGGAGAAATTATAACCAGCAAATCCATCTACTCACATTGCTTCTGCAACTTTTATCGAGCCGCCACGCTCCCTCTCGGCAGGCGAGACAACTAGACAGGTCACTCCTACAAATTTCGGAAACAGTTCATGTCTCTATATTCCTTAACATATTTTCAGTGCTACTTTTGTGATTTACTAAATCATCAAATACCAATGACAGAATTGGAGACTCTCCTCCGTGTCTTTCGATCTCTGTCTTCCAATATTGCTGCACCAATGTTCAGAGTATCTGATCGCACCAGCTTGTACATAGAGGACGATAAAAACTAAACTCCAAAGTCTAAAGACCAAGATGCATACACGAGTACAAGAAAGACGGCCTGATAGAGATATCACCATCCCTCGTAGTGGTTTATCTGCAATGCCCAGATCTTTACGGGGTCGACGATTTGGATCCTGATCCTTCTTTAGCAACTGCAAGAACAAGTAAGGAGAGAAGACAAGATAATGATAAATCACTACTGGTTCTTATAACTTTTAAGATAAACTACCAATGATTTATGCAAACTTGATGGAACTGTACATCAGCGATGGGCGAATTGAGGACAGAATCCGCAACTTGATAGGCTCCTCTCTCCTTGGAGGGGATTTGGTGTTGAATGTGCAAGACGCCCATTCGCTATAAGCTCCCTTACACTTATACTTCGTACCGGTAAATTCGATAGTTCCGCCGCAAATTGGGCATTTGTCCAATGGTCCGTAAAACAGCAAGTCTTGGCTGCATCATCAACACTCAGGATGTACCAATTTATCAACTAGGGGATAAATGAAGTATCATCATAATTGTTTTACAGATTGCCCTTCCGAAGCTAGAGAGATACTACGTGTAGTGTTTCGGTCTCCAAACCGACATGTTGATAAATCGGTGAATGTTTGAAGCATACGCACTCTCAATCAAATAGCAAACAAAACCGTTATGGTGTTCCTAGGTTCAGCCTCACTAAACATTTAGGACGGGAGACTTCATCCTAGAGTAAGTTAATGTAGAATGCCCGAGTACCATTTAGAGGTCACGACCCCCGGAGTACCGGAGGAGTCTTGGCCGTTCGCTTCCAGGATCTTGCGCATCTGGTCAACAGACAGATGTTCCTCCGTAGCTCTGCGCAACTCCTCGAGTTCGGCGTCACCTTCGTCCGACGATTCACGGTCCGGAAGCCCATCATGGTTCTTTGGCTTCTTGGGTGACTGCTCCGATTCCTGCAGCTTGTGCTGCTCGGCTTTCTGCTTCCTCGTCATCATCTTGTCCTCATCCATCGGCGCGTGCGCCTGACACCTCGTCTCGTGCACCTTTTGCCACATTCAAACTCACAATATAATCACACACAGAAACCTCTCCCGAGGATTTCACTATAAACTACAGTAGCTTACTTCTGATGTTCTTCCCTTCATCTAGAACTGAAACTAGCTTACAGCATCATACACAGCAGCCAAGAAAAGGATTTTTCCTCGCTATACGATCCATTGTTGCAGCAGGAAATGAGCAGCAACTACAAGAAAAAGTTTCCAACAACCAAGAAACAATCGGGTCAGTGCACAAACCTTCATAGCCTTCTTCTCTTTCCTTTCCCCGGTCTTCCCTTCCAAGTTTCGCCAGAAAAACCAGACGGACTCAGCACGTGTGGAGAATTACGAACTTGTTCCGTCGAAGCCCAACACGCAGTTTCATAGTACTCCCACCACCGTAAGAGGAGGAGTGTGGCTGCGGTGTTTATTTGCAGAGAGCTTTCCTGAAGGGACACGTGGTCCATACACCAAGGCATTGAGCTCCTACAAGCGTGACACTTGTCCGAAACCCATGCACACCCTCGACATGTGTTGATTTTCACGGCGTGCGCTGGTAAATTTAAGCCTCTTGGGACGGTAGTCACGCCATGCATGAATACGAGGATGAAGAGGATACCTTCGAGCCTTTTGTCTCTATCGAACTGCCCAATAAATAATTTACGTTCCATATTCTGAAGTGATCTAGAAATGTTTGTTGGTCAATATCGGATGGGCAACGTTAAGGTTCCGGTTGAGCTTGGGATGTGAACTGATTGGCGTAATACGAAAGGAACGACATGCATCACCGCCGAGCTTTTCGGTCGATCTTCATGGCTGTATTCGACTCGGAATGCTAAAAGGATTGAATTTGCGCATCAAGGACGACCACGATAAATCTAAACGAAAAGAAATCCAAGCATTGGAAACTAGAAATATATTGATAAATTGCATATGCATAAGGAATTTATGTTGACCAATCTTTCACAACAGTTACATTTCACCCTTTTATAAACTACAAAGCATAACCGCTCATAACAAGTTCATATTCTAATGACAGTTGCAATGGCATCTACGTAACTTTAGGCCTTGTGATTGCACGGTTGACCTTATTTATAGGTAGTTACGACTCATTGAGCGTCACTGGACTTAACCATAGATTGATATTTGTATCTTCAGTCGATATCTCCACCTTGCCTCTTCTCTTCTTTTCTTTGCGTCCAACACTTTAGCCGAATTTGTCAAGTGATGATCGTTCACCAATCGCTATTGTAAGTTGACGGCTGTACACCACGGTCATCGATAATCATCATTGTCATCGGTCAATGTTTCTATCATCGATAACTTACCGATAAGCAAATTGAACTTAACATCGAGCTTTATATTCATTCAAATCGGCGTCATGTCGATTGCAAAGGTTTTCTTCTTCTTGTGTAAACAATACGTAACTCAAATACAAATTGGTAATTTTATGCATCAGCATGAATCTTTGAAATACTGCCTTGCCTTTAGAAAATGTTTTAGATCCATAACCTTTGTGCGCACGATCTAAAAAACTATGTATGAAAAATATGATGTTAACTATAATTTAATGCCGGTTTGTAAAATTGACTTACAAAGGGATACAAAAAAATTTCATTGTGTTTGAATAATTAACCCGAGGATTAATTTTAGTCAATCTAATTTCAGCATACTTAGCATTTCTAACGAAAATGATTTGGATATGTGGCATTTCCCCGCGTTTATGAGTATTTTAACTCATTGTGGTTATCGCCTTTAAGGTAGAGAATAAGAGGTTGATTTTGTTTAAGCAATACATTTGACCCTTTTTTAACAGAAATGTTATTATTTTGTTGGAGGATAAGTATAGCTCTCGCTTGTCTTATGAAAATTAAATAATGGTCGTTAGATGTCTGAGTGCTTTACAGTATCTTTGTAAGTCCTAGATTCCCCAACAGCTTGTACATTGTAAACAGGGTGCACATGATGTGCCACCACTATGTATGAAACTAAACTTACTAGCTTAGACCCTGTCCTTTTAAAAATATATGCTCAATCATGTCCTAGGTGTCTATGTTCCAAGTTGTTCCAAGAGCACTTAGACATTAATTTATTTAGGGTTAATACCACGAATAATCTCAAACTAATATACCTGTGATAAATTTATCTCAAATTATTTGTTTGACCATAGTAAACCTCAAACTGGTTCACTGGCTATGACAAATCAACCCCAAACTAATTTTTTGACCACCAAAAATGCCAAACACGTACATCTTTGATAAATTTATCCAAAATTAATTTTTTGAATACCAAAAATTTCAAATTAGTATACTCGTGACAAATTTACTTATAATTAGTTTTCATTAAATTGGGTTAATACCATGAAAAATTCAAAATTGATACCCTAGTGACAAAGAAAGGATAAGAACTCCAAATCGGTATACTTGTCAACTTTTACGTATCATTCAACTCAATAATTTAATGGTAAAATCTAACGAAAGTTAACGTATGATAAATTTATTACATATGTACAGTTGGAAAATTTTTGCAGTAAAAAGATTAGCTTGGAGTAAATTTATCATAGGAGCATTATTTTGGGATTTTTTATGGTCAAAAAAAATAATTTGAAATAAATTTTTCACAATTATATCAGTTTGATATTTTTTGTGGTATTAACTGATTTATTTATTTCAAACTTTCTACTCACCAATGTTGAAGCAATTGCACTAGAGCCCATCTCTATTGAAAGGTCAATATTGGCCTAGTGCAATTTAAGATCGGCAATTTCCATTAGCATGTCATAAGTGTATTTTTCATTCGTATCGATTTAGAGAGAAAAAGTCATAACTCTATTGCAGTTCTAAGCCCTTTTTTTTTTTTTTGCTGATTCACTCCTAAATCTTTTACAATTATACCAATTCAGTTCATCCAGCCTAAATTCGCCAGCTAGCACTGAAGTGGACGTCGTCCAACGAGATAATATTTTAATATTTTTTTTAATTTATTCTTTTTTTATTTTCCTTTTCTCTCTTTTCTTTTTGTTACCTTTTCCTCATTTCTCTGCCGCTGGACAACCCAAAAGCACAAGATATTCAACCGATGTGAATAGAAGAACACTGAGTTGAGAAACCAATGCCTTATGACTGATCATGGTGGCACTGTTTCCATCACAGATCTGCATCAACTTATAGAAGAACATTGACTTGAGAAATCGATAGTAGTGACAAATAGATCTTTGAAGCTACGGGGGTTGGCAGAGGACTTCATCAGACCTCAAGTCTTGAGCGAAAGATCAACGTCGGCAAGCCCCACTCACGATGGCAGGGCTCGCTGCAAGTTTCGCCGCAAGTTTTGCCCGCTTGTCAGCGTCACTTCTAGCTAGCGACTAGCTAGAGGTAGAAGAAGAGGGAAGAAAAGAAAAATGAAAAAAAATAAAAAAAAAATATTATGTTGTTCGATGGCTGGCATCAATCGGTTAATTTTGATTGAATGGACTGAACTGACATAATTGCAAAAGATTTAGTACTGAATCAGCAAACAAAAAAGTTTAGAATTGAATTAGCATAATTGTAAAAGATTTAAGATTGAATCGGCAAATAAAAAAGTTTAGAATCGTATTGACAAAATTACAATAGATTTTAGGTTTTTTTTTTTTTGGATAATTTTTCTCAATCTAGATATTCGGCCCTACGATGCAGGTCATGTTGGAACTTTCACTTTGGAATTCTTGTTTTGCTCTATGTAGCTAATCGTGCTGTGTAAGCGGGTCATGTCAAATGTCATATCGAATTCTTAATTAGATGTGAATATGTTAAGCATCTTCTGATGGAATGAAAATGATAAAACCTCAATCAATTAGAAGAATAGAAAATGGGCCCTGGAGTGGAACATGTAGACTAGGCCTAGGGTTTAGGATGATGGATGACATTTAGTTTCAAAGAGTCTTTGCGTAAAGTGGTTTTCGTGAGTTAAGGTTTTTGTTTTTTCCTTTCCAGCGCGCACTCGAAGGAGCTTCTCCAATTGAGAAGAGCCATGCTCGACAAGCCGCATATTACAACTAAGATGCGTCCCCACTCAGGCACTCATGCACAAGAGAATCCACAGTAAGGGTGGGTCTTTTTATGGGATTAGAGACAGCAAAATGTTGTTTTAGTTAATTGGTAGTATGTGATGTCAGCATTTTCACATGTACGCAGGTAGGGTTGTGTGCACCATTACTAGTAAGGTCAATAGAGCTTAGTTAAGAGTCAATTTGTTTGATGGAACATTATGTTTGGACAATTATTTTTCAACCTTTGGTTGTTTGGATGACGGAAAACTAATCGATTTACAGAAAACGATTCCTATGAACCGAAAACAGCAAACTTAGATTGGAAGAAAATAATTTTCCCTTCTCGCAAGAAGGGAATCACTTTCCCTAAACACCAAACAAATGAAACTAATAGTTTTCCTTGAAAATAATTTTCGTGAAAACTAGTTTTTTTTATCATGAAATTTTCAGTGAAACAATTGCATCCTAAAGTACATTTGCAAGGCAAACACACTATCATGGATTGCAGGAAAAATGACCAAATCTATTGCAATTGTGTCGATTCAATCATAAATATTTTTTTTGTTAATTTAGTCATAAACTTTTGCATTCGTGCCAATATAGTCCTTCCCGTCAAATATAACCGGAAATTATTGACATGGTGGTGTGGCCAGCGCTAACAAAGTATTTTTATATTACATTTTGATAATTTTTAAAATTTCATTTTTATTTTCATTTTTTTATTTTCATTTTCTCTTCTTCTTAATCCTCCTCTAGTAGGCAACTGAGCTTAACAATCGGTCGAAGGCGAGGGCCGATGGGGACTAGCTTCACTGGCCCTCACCTTTGGCTGGTCATCGGGTTCGTCAGTCAGATTGAGGAGGAAGAAGAACAAGAGAAAAAAAAAACAGTAAAAAGTAAAAAATTTGAAAAAATTAAAATATTATTAAAAATTGGCCACATTAATGCCGGCTCCGCCCTGTTAGTGATTTCTAGCCAAAATTAGCCAGAATGATTGAATTGGCACAAATGTAAAAGGTTTATTATCAAATTAGCACGATTGCGTTAGATTTTAGATTATTTTTTTTTTGCAATTTTTCCATGGATTGTACTAATTTACAAGCCTGTGCTATGTACCTGTTGGCCCTCCCACCCTTTCAAACCCATCGATCTAATCTACTCAAAATCCTTACTCAACCACCCTCCTCTTAACCCTTTCCTCCTCGGCGCTGTCAATGCCGTCACCCCGTTGTCGTATGCGGCACCCCAAGCCGAGCCATCACCTTGTTGCCCACAGCCTCTACCTCGCTGAGCTTATCTATGCTCTACCCTGTCCTAGTTCGGTGGCTCCATGGCTATCGAGATCTCGGCCAAGCTCTTAAACGCTGCCGTGGCACCGAGCGCAAGCACAGATACTGAGGAATCGAGCTTCGAGCTCGTGCTCTGCCGTGGCGTCCAGCACGAGCCCTAGTTTTGGCGTGCTCGAAATGCGACACCAATGGGAGTCAAGCTCAAGCTCATCGCCGGTCACGAATACGGAAAATCTAGAAATATATTAGCGATCCATTTTTTTGTTCTAATTAAGGGGATGATTGTGGTGAAAGAAACAAATTATTCTTCATTAGCAATGGTGGCCGGACTTCTAGGAGATTTTCATCAGTCCGAATGAACCATGGAAGCTATTTTCAGAACAAACCTGATATCACAAGGCAAGGGGATTTACACATTGTGCATCAAATTCGAGCTGCCTCTTTTTTGTTTTCTTGTTTTGGTCGAAAGAGCTGCCTCTTAATTTTCATCAAATCCGTGATTTACTTTCTAAGAATTCTCATTCTCAAGTTTCTCACTCAATCGTACATATATAGACAAAACCCATGCATTTTATTACTGAATTATGATCCAAATCATGCTTAACTAATTTCGTAACAATCCAAATCACGTCCTTCATTCTTTAATCTCTTGAACTTTTCCAAACATTCGAAGAGGGCCTTTACATATTATGAAGAACTCGAGGTTAATCATCCACTTTCAAGATAGCCTTCTTGGACAACATGCATGAGTCATCTTCAACTTATGAAAAGAGGCTTTATAATTTCATTGTTTGGCACTTGTTTACTTATTCGATAAGACAATGAGTGAGGGCAGTGGGTCATCCGCAAAGGATTCGACTCCAAATCAAGAACCCTAGTTCTATAGAGTCTACTTAGTCGGTATTGTGTCTGAATTTAGATGGCACAAACCTCTACTCAACAAGAATTCACTCATCATAACTCATCACTGAGTAATTTCTAAAACATTTTGATGTTTCAGCAAAACAAAATTGATCTCAGCCACGCCTTGCCTCTGCTTATTTGACTTTAACTCCGCAGTTCACTAGACAATAAATAGGATGTGATAAAATTTTTGAATTTCTTATCATATCATATCCAATCATATCCTGATCGGATATCTGGACAATCGAAGGCAGCATTAGGACTTTAATCCATCACCCAAAATAAAACGTTTAAAACCCAAAATAAACGCTTAAAGCCCAAAATTAAAGGTTAGGTCCCATGCCCTTTTGTGGGTGTCCAATAAGTCTCATCTCGCGCGATATTTTTGAACTATCAATCAAATCGAGTACATCAACTAGGGCCAACCATGGATCCTGCTGGTCGGAGTTGTTAGGTTTAGGTCAAGAGCAATTTGTGTGGAGAGTATTAGCAGTGCATTTTTTGATCGATTGAACAGGCAAAAATTCCATGGAAGTTGAAGGGAGAATGATGCACCTAGGACTGTCGACTTGGAAGTTGATAATTTTGGAACTCAAATTCGATCGGTTGAAGCAAAACGGCTTTCTGATCAATACTCACCGCCTTTCGGCCATGACTAATGATGAATTTCGGCGATTTGGGGATCGTTTAGTTTGATTTTTTTTTCAATTTTTATTTTTATTCTTACTACTAGTGGCGACTGTGTAATTTTGGGATTGCTGTTTAGAGTCCTAGCAGGGTTAGAGTTAACGCCTCATATAAAAAGGTATTCATTCATATTTGAGTGGGACAAAATATTGATATTGAATCTCGAGACTTCCTATTACACTTTGTGTATTATCGTTTTCTATTATGCTTTGTGTCGGGTCAACGATGATCCCGGGTACGCCGTCCTGAGATCGAGCTCGGCACAGTGGCGGCCGCCGACTCAAGTCAAAGATCGTATTATTCCGAGCGGGTTCCAACACTTTCGTGGTTAGGAATCAAACGTGGTAAAAAAAAAGGGGGGAAAGAAAGAAAGGAAAAAAAAAAGTTTCTCAGAAACACCGGGATCAAAGTCAATGATGCATGACCATTGGCCAGGACAGGAGGAGGGGGGACAAGACAGTGCTAAAAGCAGGAAAAAAGCTTGGAGCTGGCTGGAAGTGGAGTCGTGGCAAGAGAGGAGGGAGGAAGAGGGGGTGGGAGTAGGGCAAAACGCACGAGGGGTTGCCAAGTTTGGGGGGTACGGTACACGTGGCGGGAGGTGGCCCAAATAAGGGTGCCCGCCATCCCCCTGCTTCTTTCCCACTTCCTGTCGCCCCTCGTATACCGGGAGAGGGTTAACATGGCAAATGGCCAAACTAAGGTGTCCCCCACACTTCGCAGAGACCTTCCCCCCCAATGTGTTAACAAGTTGGTACACCGTCGCCATGGGATCAAATCAATCACCGCAGTCGCCGTCAACCATCTACATGATTTTACGGAAAATCATAAAAAAAAATAATAATAATCCTAAATCTATGACAATTATCCTGATTCAATCTTAAACATTTTGTATTTGGGTCCATTCAACCCCAAACTTTTTACATTTGTGTCTATTCAACCATCCGATCAATTTTGAGCGGCCGAGGCTGACATGGATGCCGGCCGACGCTGATGTGGCGCTGCCGTTGCAATTTTTAATTTATTTTGTCCCCTTTTTTTTCCCCCTTCTTCTTCCCGCCTATCGGTGACCGGCCAGAGGAGAGGGCCGGCAAGCTTGTCATCGCCCAGCGAAGACAGGGCAAGCCTCGCCCAGTGTTGGCAGAGGCAAGGTCTCAAACATCGCAGGCCCTCTCTTCTTCTTCTTCTTCTTCTTCCTTGGCCGAAGGAAGAATAAAAAAAAATTCGAAAAAAATATTATAATAGTATAAAAATCGACACGTCAGCGCCTTGGCTAAAGTTGGCCGGATGGATTAAACTGGCATAGATGCAAAAGGTTTAGGACTGAATTAGCAAAAAAAAAATTAAGACTGAATTGACACAATTGTAATAGGTTTAGGACTTTTTTGGCAAATTTTCCATGGTTTTACAGATGCCGATTCAGTCCTAATCTTAGTTAGTTTGATCAATTTAGTCATAAATATTTTGACAGTTTACCAATGTAGTCCTTTCTGTCAAAACTGATTGAAAATCATTAATGTGGACGCTAGCCACATTACATGACACCGTCGGTGCTGATGTAAATGGTTTTCAAGTTTTCTTTTCGATTTTCTAAAATTTTCATGAACCTTTATATTTCCCTTCTTTTCTTTTTGGTTTTTTTTCCTTTTCCACTGTTCACGTCTTGGAAGAGCTGGTAGGGCTAGCCACGATCCTCGTCCAAGGTGAGGCAAGGGCTCCAAGGCCATTGCCGATGCCCCCAACAACCCCCGATAGCCTTTTGAGGAAATGAACAGTGAAAAAGAAAAGAAAAGTTAAAAATTTTAAAAAATCATTGACAAAGCGTCGGTCGGGCCCACGCATGACTCCTAGTGGCTACTCTGTAATTCTCGATCATATAGGCCGAAAGATCTACATTAATAAATTGTCAAAAAGTTTAGGACTAATTGATTAGTGTACATTATTGTCTCTATTTTCTCACTTGACTCCTGAAAAAACGCCGGTGATATTAGAATTTGAACCTATAGACTAAGTGCAGTTGGCATATTCCGCGAAATGCTTAAAAATCGACAATGCATGCTAGGAAATTTGTTGCAGATTATTTTGTCTTTCGTGGTGTAAGAAAGAAAGAGAAGAGAGAGAGCAGAAATTGGGTGTTTACTATTAATAGGTAAAAGTCTAGTTTCTGCTGTCTGGTTTCATGGACTGGACCGGAAACAGCGGCGAAACCGAAGCACAGTGAAAAAGCGAGAGCTCCTGCCCTGCAGGAAGGCAATCTCGCCAATCAGACGCCAAGATCAGCTGCAAAGGCCACTTCCATAAAAAAAAAAAAAAAAAAAAAAAAACTGACAAAATTACGAAATTTACTTTAATTATACAACTGCAGAAGTTACAGCAACATCGTACGGGGAGAGTTCCGCTTAGGGCACTAACATTTCAGAAGAGACGACACCCATGGCCTCTTTCTAGCTTAGTTCGATTATTCTGCTCGTTTCGACCGTTCCAACCGTCTAAATATCAAGCCCTTCGTCCATCTAATGCCTTAATGTTTTACATAACTGTTGGCCAGCACCGGTTCGTCGTCGTCAGTGCGTCGGTGGTTCCGACACGTTTCAACGCCTCCTCGCCGCTGTTTCCCGCTGGGCATTGAAGAAGACGGCGGCGACGGGAAGGCCGAGCTCATTCTCGTCGGCGAACTTCCGGTGTTGAAGCGGTCCTCGAGGAGGAGGCCTCACCGATTCCCTGCGCTTCTGCTTGAAGAGGAGAAACACAAAACTATGGATCCCTATGTTCGGCCTCGGCATTTCGTAGCCCACACTTCCTTCCCTGCGTTTCACATGGAAAAACCGAAGCAAATGTGATTCATAGTATATCAATGCATAATGCTCGCGCTCGGGAGGAGCGGACGCAGCGAGGACCTTACCAAATGTGGCATCTGTAGTGCCGGGGATGTCCGTCACAATCCTGTCAGATGTTCAAACATTAGTTTAACATCATACGATCAAAAGCTTACATCAACTATATGTAACGTTCTCTAACATTATGTCTTTCGACGTCACAGGATTCAAAACCTGAGGAAGTATGTCAAGAAGGGTTTCTGGCGATCTGTGACTACTAGTTGAACAGCAGGGGGGTGTAAGATAAGAAAAAACTAATCTCGTAAGAACAAGTAACTCCTGTAATTTCAAATTTTAGGTATTCTTTCGATATCAAGGCGACCCGTTTTCAATACCAGTGCAAATGCTCTCTAGATATGGATCGCTAGGACCAGGAACATCAGGGGTCTGTCATCACATGCAAGGCATGATAAAAGTACTGGTTCATCAATTATCATGACAACGTGAGTCACCAAATCAAGAAGATCAGAACACGAGGCATATGACCCGAAAGTATGAATAAACTTTTCACGGAAAAAAGGCGTGATGAAGCCGCATATATGAAGCAATGTACCAGAGTGAAAAAGGACCTCATGTCACCACCATTGAACCTCGACCTTGGGCTTGGTGGTGACCCAAGAAGGAGAAGAGCTCGTGGCCATTGAAGACCTGCTTGTTGGAGCTGTACGCGACTGTCATCTTGACGCTCGCAGAGAAAGAGTCGATCACATCGCCAATGACTTTTGCCAAAACAAGAGGGTTTGACGACATCTTTGCCACAAATCTTCTTATGATGTTGCCGGGTGTGATCTCTCTCTTGAGGGGGGGGCTTTTCGATGAACACTTGGGAGAGAACTTGCCCGTATTTATTGTGCGTTTTGAGGGAAGCAATGTGGCATTGCCTTGGAAAAAAGTTCAGAAAGAGAGGATGGCAACTCAGAAAAGTAAGAAAAATAAAAGATTCTAAGCTAGCATTATGCTGCAGGTGATCTAGGACTGCATGGCTCTGCAACAAAAAGTCAGGATGAACCCTACCTCTGGTTCAATTCTTGCATGATGACCCATATGCTTAGTAGCATTTTTTGCTCCAGGTTGGAGAAGTCCATATAGTAATTTATGTGAGATTCATAACTGTCCTTTCTCTGCGCTCTTATTGTTCTCTAATAAGTTAAACTCCATTCTATGAGTGCCCCCATCAGATCAGGAATAAGATGGAGATCTTTAAACTTATGAGTGCACTAGGAACTCATAAGAATATAAAGCTATTATCCCTACCTACACAAAGTCATATAACCTATAAGTAAAAGTGATGGACTATGGTTGATACATATTATTTATTGGTGCATTTTCTAGCCGCTTAAATGTGTTTTTTTTTCCTTTTTGATTTGATGATTGTCTAGCATGTATTGATGCTCAAACAATAGTTTGGGTGCGCATGGCGACACTTTTGCTTTACAAATTAACTTGGTCAGAAGTTGATTTTTCTACTTCTACTCTAAAAGTACATTTTTGTCACTTCTTAAGTGGCTCTAAAAACTTTCTGGAGTAAGAAAATGCTCAAAAGTATAAAAAAACAAATTGCCATAAAAAAAAATATTCTGCTCCAAAAGTTACGTTGCCAGATGAATTTCTGCTGTAGAAGTGTTGTCATGCGTGCCAGTTTCCAGTAGTTTTTATCTTTAGTATTCCAATCGCTTAAATTTAACTTTCTATCTCTATGTGAAGATAGAGTTGTATTCACATGTGGGGCGTGAGAAATTGGGCCGATTAAAATATGAGAATCGAACCAAATTAGCATAAACTGTCCAGTTCACATGGGGACTATTTTATATTCGAGGTTCAAAAACTGAGAATTTACCTTTCTCCGTTGGTTTTCGATTCAATACCGTGTAAAACAGTTGGTTTTACCCAAAAATTCGAAGTTGAGAACTTGGAAGACCGCTTCCAGGTAGAACCTAGAACAAAAAAGTGGCTTTGAAACCGATTTATCCTAACTCTAAATGAGTATCGGCTCTTTTTAAAAATAAAAATATTTGTTGAAAATTAAACATATTTGACATTATTATGCTCAGGTAGAAAGAATTGTGTTCAATACACACTATGGATATTGAATATATGTATAAAACAAATGACACAAAAGAAAAGGAAAAAAAAATGTCCGCCTGATTTCGCAGTTGGGCTTGGAAATGCGGTTCAAGCGGCGGGTCAACAAGCCCAGTTCCTGCAATCCAAAAACTGAGAACTTACCTAACTAGTAGATTTTAGCCTTTCGGGTTTAATGTTTTTAAGCTTCTCTTCTGATCAAAACTGAGAAGTAGGGAAGTGTTCAAAAAACTAACGAGATTGGGGAAAAGCCCACTCTATGTACTTGAGTCAAGCGCCATAAACAATTTCACCTTGACCGATCATAATTATTCAGTTTTACAAGAAACGGGCAGACACATCAAGTTCTCTCGGTCACGGATCTCCGTTTGGTTGGGGTTAAATGACCTCGAGGGCAAAACCTACACTTAGTCTCATTTCTGCGTTTTCATTTTGTTGGACAAGGCCCTATGTGACCGTTCCATCAATCTGACGATGGGACGGTCCAATCCGATTTAATCATTTTCATCGCAAAGTGCTTTTTTTTCTTTTTCTATTACGTTTATATAAAATTGTAAGCCTAAAGATTTTTTAAAAAATAAAATTATAAGAGGCCCCACACAATCAAAGATTTTAATGAAATATATCCAACTGATCATATTCAAGATAATAAGTGCACTTAATTTAAAATAGTAGATATTATGTCCATCACGGCCAAATAAAAAGATTACATGGATATACCGTTCCAAAAATAACGGAAAACATACTTAAAACTCAAAAAAAAAAAATAGGAACGTAGGTGCCGCGTGGGTGTTATGCTCGGCATTCTCAAGCTAGTCGGGAAGGTGTCAAGGGCCTTTCGGCAATAAGGCAAAAAGCAGGAAACCCTCCCAATTGCAATGGTGACCTCGGAACCTTCCCAATTCTCCAATCTTCCAATCAACATCCAAGCCTTGTGATAGAAATCAGTATTTTGCCTCTTTATGTTTGATATACTATAATTTAGGGGGCGGGAAAAGGACGAGGTGGGAGCATAAAGAACAGCTCACACCCCAAAGATCCCAAAGACTGGACTAAGTCGTCAGGTGTCATTTCAAGCTTAACAGCCGGATGATTCAGCCCAATGGAAACGAAGGAGGAGTGGGTGCCCGCCCGATTTTGGAGGCTGTAAGGCCATCCTCTTCTTCCCGTATTACTCTTGGTGCCTTATGTAATAGGAGCGACTCGTGGAATTCCACAATATCTTTGTCGGGTTTGCATAGTGGTCTTCCGATGATTCTCGAGAAAAACCAATTCGTTATTGTACATTCGCCGTACTTAGTCATTCGTAATATTTCTGCTCTAAAAATGCACCGACACACCAGATACTCCGAAAGCATTAATGACGACTGAGATTTATTGTGTAATGACCGGTGGTTATAGTTCTCGCGAGGGAATGTTTCTCACCCTAAATTTTTTTCCTTACCAAGTAGGAGTTATTTGTTTACGATTTGGCGATAGAAAATGTACTTTCGGTTTTCTTGACAAAAATACGAAAAATTGAAAAGCTTTTGAGTTAGAGAAACGGAAAAAAATTACATGTGAGTTTATGTCGCACACTGTTTGTATATGAATGAGTTGTTCGAGTGTTTGTATTTCTTAGGCCAAATTGTGCGCGAGCTGTGAAAATGTGTATGAAGCACGATGTACAATTATGAATGTTAAGTCCAGATTGGCTCTGAGCCATTTCGTTTTCATTTTCTCACTTTGCCTG
>JAGVVM010004201.1:0-14325 GCA_019149425.1 Psidium friedrichsthalianum
GGTGGTGCCATACCTCCGCAGCTTATAGGCCTCTCATCATTAGCAATCATTTTGAACTTGTCTCACAACCATCTGACCGGAGTTCTACCCACAGAAGTTGGCAACTTGAGATTTTTGACTACGTTGGACATCTCAGACAATTTGTTGGTAGGTGAAATCCCATAAGTTTAGGTGCTTGCATTGGATTGACATTGCTGAGGATGGGGGGAAACTTCTTCCATGGGTCCATTCCTCAATCAATAAGATCGTTAGGGGGCATTGAAGAACTAGATATTTCACGCAACAATTTGTCAGGTCAAATCCCAGAATTCTTAGTAGTCCTTCGTTTCTTGAGACTCTTGAATTTGTCCTACAATAAGTTTGAAGGAATGCTACCACGTGAAGGAGTCTTTAAGAATGTTACTGGTACTTCTATTATTGGGAACAATAAGCTCTGCGGTGGATTGCCAGAATTTCACCTCCCCGACTGCATCTCCAAAAGCTCCAAGAGCAAAAAGATCAATATGGTGATATTGTCCGCTTCTATTGTTTTCGGAGTTCTTGGAATAGCACTTCTTCTAGCTTTATATATCTTCGTTGGTTGAAGAAGAAAGCAAATGAACCAATTTCAAGTTCGATAAACAGTTCGTATCCAAACGTATCTTATGGAGAACTCCTAAAAGCAACAGATGGTTTTTCTTCAACAAATTTGATTGGTATTGGAAGCTTTGGCTCTGTTTACAAGGGGACACTTACGACCAATGAGATTGTCGTTGCTGTGAAGGTGCTTCATTTAGTCCATCACGGTGCTCTAAAGAGCTTCATAGTCGAGTGCGAGGCATTCAAAAACATTAAACATCGAAATCTTTTGAAGATATTGACGGTTTGCTCGAGTATTGATCATCAAGGAAATGACTTTAAGGCCTTAGTCTATGAATTCATGGACAATGGAAGCCTGGAACGATGGCTACACCCAAGCACAACATCATCTCATAGGAGTGAGCATTCGAAAAAGTTGAACTTCATTCAAAGGATAAGTATAGCTATTGGTGTTGCTTCAGCACTAGATTATCTTCATCACCAGTGCCACTTCCCAATCCTTCATTGCGATTTAAAGCCAAGTAATATCCTCTTAGATGTTGAGATGGTAGCACATCTTGGTGACTTTGGATTGGCGAAATTCCTTCTTGGATCATCCCCTGATACGGTAGCTAATCAGATGAGCTCAGTGGGTCTTAGAGGAACAATTGGTTATATTCCACCAGGTAATCGATCCCTCTGCTTTCTATTCTAATGATCTAAGCTCCACATTCTTTTCTATGATTGACACTATTCATCTCCACTATGATCAAAACGTGTGGCAGAATATGCAATGGGGTGCGAGGTATCAAGAGAAGGCGATGTCTACAGTTACGGCATTCTCTTGCTAGAGATGTTCACAGGATTGAGTCCCACCGACAACAGATTTGGAGACAATTTGACCCTTCATGGTTTTGTCATGGCGGCTTTGCCTGAACGAGTGTTAGAAGTTACGGATCGGATCTTGCTTCTAGAAAGAGAGAGTTGTTTTTACTTGGATAGTCTTGAGCATTGGCCTTGTGAAAGCAATATCGTATTTCAAGAGTGTTTGGTTATGATATATAATATTGGAGTCGCTTGTTCCAATGAAGTGCCTGGAAAACGGATGTGCATCAGTGGTGTTGCAAATCAGCTACAAAAGATTAGGGAAAAACTCTATGCATTGGGTTTACATGAACAAGATGAGCTACCATAGGTATATGATAAGTTTATTAACCTCTGTTGTCTTAATTATTTAGATTTGCTTATGTTAGTTCAAACATACAGGTAAAACGTGGAGCAGAATAGAAAATCAATCATGCATTTTCAATTGATTGTGATTCCTCATCTGTGTATGTATTGAGCTAGCATGTGCACCCGCAGTGTAGCAACCTTTTAGTAATATCTATTGAAATTAGTCTCGAGTTTGAGGATATGACGATACCCGACCTGAGTCAAGGTGCGGGAAAGTTTGGCCGAATAAAGATAGTCCAAGTTGGACTTTGGACATGTACAGCCGGAGAGAAGCAGTCATTTCTATCGGAAGATAATAGTCTATTATCATTCCTGATCAGCACAGATGTTGCTCTAGCCTATGGCCCATGATGCTCAGTCTTGACCATTGTTATGAAATTTAAAGATCATTAAGCTCATTTAGACAAATAAAAGCTAGTCAACTATCAGCTCTTTACAATTGATATCCATGATCAAGCTTTTTCAATGTATGGACATTGTGTGGGGTTTCATTTACATAAGTCCTAATTTGTCTCCATTTTTATTAGACATTCTTATCTTTTCCACTTGCAAATCCTTGCTTTTGTCTAGGTTGTTCTAACTCAGAGGAATGCTTGGTTTCTTTCGACAGCTTCACTAGGATTCCTGATGTGCAGCCGTCGGTCGTGCGAGATGTTTGGAGATGAATGATGTTGCAATCAAGCCAAGTATCTCTTTCAGATTCAGCTTTTGATTCAGCTTTTTCGTATTCATTAAATCGAGAAACAGATTTGGACGATTGAAATGTTATGCAGGAGTTTGCGATAATGGTTTAGCATAACCAGTCTATCCCAATTCTGATGTGCGATTTATGCTAGTCGTGTTTTTCAAATGGAATTTGTGGAGATGCTATTTCTAAAGTTTGCCACTTTCATTCTCTTGTTTTGCCTCAATTTTTACTTCTCTCGTTCATTCATTTCTTGTCACGATAAATCTTGTTCGATGATACAAAAGGTGTTGCTAGTGTCTTATATAAATTCTAACCACCCAAAAAATGCCGGCACGTACAAACATGTCCTCATCACAGAGTATTAATTGGCTCAAGACCAGCATGAATTGTAGGCATTTCATGACGATGATGGAGATAATTCGACACATACAATGCTTTCTGTCTCTAAGAGAAGACTCATATTCTTCGTCTCGTCATATCCCTCATTCCTTATCCAATCCTTTTCCAAACTTTCAATGATCAAATCTCCATAAACAACGGCCGCCAAGATGTTTGGCACATACATGAACAGAGCTTGGCTGGCCACCGCGACCCTGATCAAAATTTACATCGAAACTGTGCCAAGTATAATGATGACCACTAACACTGGTACTCCTAACAGCACGGCAGAAATTAGGCACCCACCAGTTTCAAGGTCGTGCCTCCCTTTCCTCTTCTTAAATAGCTTGCAAGGACACGCCATTCTGGCATTAATTTGCTTTTAACTATTTTCACGTTCGGGATTTAAGTTTTCTTTCATGATTACTTACTGTGCATAAGTCTGCTATTGAGATTGTCCTCAACTGAAGACGATCTCACTCTCCCACCTGGACTCATTTACAATTTTTTTCTATGATTAGTTTTTTTTTTTTTTTTATAGTTTTGAAACATTAATCTTCAAACTAAAACTTAAACCCGGGAGGTAATAATTTCCTCTCCAAGCAACTATTCCTTTTCCAAATTCCAATCACCAACAGATAAAGAATGCTTTTGAGGACGATAAATCTTGGGAGTTGCAATTTTCTGTCGTCCTAGAATCACAAGTTACTCATTTAAGTGAAGATGCATCCCTCACAGAGTGACCATATGGTGCTTTTCGTTGTATTGACAGATATATCCCTCTCAAATTCCAGACCTGTCACTGGGAAGTCCGTTACTCATATCAGGCAGATTTTCTGGGAATTTTCCGGAGCTTGCAAGAGTTTGTGGTGTTTGGCAGATAGGAGCGTCTGCACGGTAGATCTGAAAGTACAACATGTGAAGGATGTCCCTGTTGATAGAGTAATGTTTGATCTTGAATACATGCTCTTGGATGAGTGACGTTCCCCATGGAGTTTATGAAGGATACTGTCAGCCACGCTGACACTTACTGAAAGCCTAACATTCTTGATTAATGTGTAATGACCTTTTTGATGTAAAGCTCACCATGACGCCTGTCTTTATATTACAATCCATATTCTGTCAGATTGCTTTGTCCTAATGAAAATGCGGCAGAAATTCAGATGATGATGCCTCAAATAGGTACTTCTATTATATTTATATTGGTCCTCTCATGCCTCCAAGTTTTGCCTGAAATCGATCTATTTTACTGAATGTATATAATTCGAGATATCACAATGACATTCACTTTTTTGAGTTCTTTTCTTGAATATCCTGCCAGCCTGTCAGGAACTTTTAAAGAGAAAAATTGATGACCTCACGGCACAGGCTTGGTTCAATGAGAGTATACAGCTTGCAGAGAAGGTTCATTTCCAACCTCATTGAACTTCATAAAATTTGTTATAGCATGGAAGAATTTAATTTAGATGTTATAGTGGTATCATTCATGTGAGTTTCCAAGTGAGGTTTAACTGGACGACACTTGCCGGAAGGGACATCTTTCGAAAGTAGGTGCCTTGGACAAATTTACCTTTTCAGGCTTGGATCTTCAGATGCACGAAATCGTTCTAACCAGACAAATCAATTGTTATTTATTAACAATTGTTATACCCAGAATTCTTGCTAAGACATTAGTTAATAAAAATCTGGTCATACAGAAGTTTTCTCAATTGGCCTCTCAGTTGGTTAATACATAATATAAGTGGGAATGGTAGCAAATCTGGATTGGCATCATGACCATTTTCATGCAGCTGTTACTTTCAGCTTACTTACATTTTCATGTGCTGTCTAATTATAAGTTGCAAGAATGAGCATACAACCAAGGGTTCCATGGGAGTATACATGCATGATCTTACTCGAAACTGTTTGTGAGAAAATAACATCTGATATTATACTAGAGGTATGATTAAGCACTTTGTGACCCTAGTAGTTTTTACCGTTGTCCTATAGGCTTATTCAATTCCTGCATCAGGCCCAAAAAAATATTTTGCTATACCTGATTTAAGTAAGTATGACTCCTGCAGAACTCCTCAGTTTAAACATTTGTTGCTATGTCTGTTGTGTAACCTTTTACCTCTGTACATTTTATTATATATTTACAGAATGATTTCTGGTAATATCTGGAAAACGTCTCTGTCTAGCATTGCAGTTTTCCTTCCAATGACAACAGAAAGTGGTCAAATGAATCTAGCATCCCCTGCTTTAGAATTAGGCAACACAATGTTGCTTTCGTTGTTTGCAAGTGGAAGAGGAAGGAAATTGAAATTTCAGGAAAGACTCGATAATAAATCCTAAATAGGACAAGAAACAGACGAGATATTCTGTTAGTAGTATCAGACATGCGCTAAAAGTGAAAATTAAAAAGAAGAAAATCAGTATATTTACAACTATATGTTTAAGCATTTATAGTAACAATAAGAACTGAAAATTTTCTTAACCAAATGCACCTTGAGATGGTCCAATCCCATCCATGTTCTTATGTGTAGCAAACTTAGAAATATGAATTTCTGTTTCTCTTCATCAACATAAGTTCGTTATCTCCACTTTAAAACAGGTGCCTGAAAAAGCGAATTTCAAGAAGATGCTGGACATCAAGGTCCAGAGGGTAATTTTGTTGGGAAGTTTGGGTAATGGCTTGAGTAACTTGACTGCAACGGCGAAAAACATTCCACCAGGAGCCAAAGAAAAGCCGTCCGATACCGCGGATGTCTTGGTCAAGGCAGCTTCAAACTGTTGCAGCAAGCTGCTGGATCGTATCTGCTGCATGTGCTTCATCCAAACTTGCTCCTATGTGAATGACCGGTGCCCAGTCGCTCTTACGCAACTTTGCACTGGCCTCGCTTGGTTTGGGTGCATCGATTGTTGTTTCGATCTCTGTCGATGTTGTTCATGTCTCTAGTGATATTGACCAGTATGTACAGAGATTTGGGTCAATATGATATTGGTTATCGCGTTACTTTCGTCTTTTCCTGGTATGTATCATAGTAAATAGTAATGTATAGTTTCTCAGAGAGTACGGGGAACCTGAGATGGCCTATTGTTGATGTGTCTATTCTGAAGACTCGTAGATTTTAATGACTAATGCAAGTGAAGGTGGATTGAATACATAATCGAAGTGAAAATGTGACCAGCGCAGCGGTAATAAATAAAATTTCACCTCGTCCCTGACGAAATTGTTACAATTCTATTTGTTGAGCGACCTGTCACTCAGTAGTCAATACCAAGCCAGGGTCTCTACTTGAGATGCATGTGTGAATTGTGTTTTGAAATTCGCCTTTGGAGGATTGGTATTGTTCGAAGCAGTTAATATATCTTAACTGGTTTAATTTTTTTTTTTTATTGAAGGTGGGTTTGATGAGCTCAGATTGGAGCTTCCTCTTGGTAATATCTCGAGGTCGTGTATCGTGGTTGATTGGTGGTCACACCCAATGAAGTTCCAACAAACTTCCATCTAGTAGTCCTGTCCAGTCCGTAGTTCCTGCTAATCAGATGAGCTCAATGGGTGTTAAAAGGACGATTTGTTAGTTAATCTCTCTCCCTCAAACCAAGAATAATCAAGAACATTGATAAGGGCTGATCTACTCGAGCAATTGAAAGCATCAACAATTCATTGATGTTCTATAAATAAATAAGAAAGAAGTTAGGTAGATTAAGAGTTTTATGATTGAGCCATAATCTTATAGAGCGGAGATTATAGTCTAAAAGGTCATAGACCGATTGTACAAAGGCCAATACTATCATAATCCTTTTAATTGTGCCAATTAGTCCTAAACCTTCTGACAATTTTTCAATTTAGCCCGAAGCCTTTCAATTATATCAATTTAGTTCTAAACTCTATAAAAATTTGCTAATATAGTCGATTTGCCAATTTAAACCTTTAATTAATTTTCACTAGAAATTGCTAACATATACAACGGCCAGCTGTCAACCATCCTATGGGGCGTGACCAGCATTGATATGGATGATTTTTTTTTATTTTTAAATTGTATATCCATAATAAGTTGCTAGGTCAATTCAGCTATTGCTATGTGTCATGGAGCTCAATAGTTTCACGGTAAAATTTGACGGAAGCTAAAAGAGGGTAAAGGCTTTATGTGTGTACCAGTTTGTGATTTTTGATGATCCAAAATTTAGTTTTGAGTAAACTTATCACGTGTGTACCAGCTTGAAATTTTTGGTTACCTAAAAATTAGTTTGGGGGTAGATTTGTCATATGTGTAAAAATCTGAACTTTTTTATGATATTGACTCTAAAATAATGTAACTTGTGGGAATTGGAATTTTCTAGGGGTACCAGTGCGAATTCTACAGCACTGCTATTTCTGAAGTTTACTACTGTCATTACTTTTATTTTGGCATTTTGGTAAAGATAGTAATCACCTCTTTTATTTTTGCGGAAAGCACCTAACCACGAATGCATTGAACATAGACATATCAATAGTCACTTTCTCTTTTTTAAAAGAAAGGGGGGAGGGGGGGGGGGGGGGGTTTCGTTAATTACATGGATAAGCAACTTTCAAAGGTAGAAATGACTAAATACATCAAGAAATTACTCGCCACTACATGAAAAAGTGACCATTACCGTGGGGAAGTTACTAAATTCAAATATTTGGGAAGGAAAGTTACTTCTCATGGGGACAAAGTTAGTAATCATGTATATGCATACACCTACTTTCCATGATGAAAAGTTTCTATATTGCAAGACTCGTTACAATCAAAGTAGCACTTTGAAATGATTTTAATTGATTAAGCTGTTGTTAGTCAAGAGACCTTTAGTACCGACGAACGGTGACCAGCTAATCAATCAATAACGCTTGCTCGTCGGTCTCCGGTTTATTTTCCAAAGTGGGAGGACTTCAGGATTTTTGGGGGCACTGGTTGACTTGAAGTCAACATCTGGAAAGCACGAAGAAACGTGGAAAGTCTAATGAGGGTTTTTTAGTCTTAAATCCGTTGATGATTTTTCAATTTCTTGACCAACTTCAATGAGGAGAGTAGATTCCGTGTATTTTAAGACAATCTTGCCGTGTCTATGATGCACCAACTTCATCTATATCCTCCCTCACCTCTGCTCGATATAATTATTTTTTGATGATCTGCACACCTAATATCCCTCTGCACTGTGATCTAAATATGTGGCGGAATACGCAATTAGATGCGAAGTCTCAAGAGAAGGCAATGCCCACAGTTACAGCATTCTCTTGCTAGAGATGCTCACGGGACTGCATGCCACCGATGCCACATCGAGAGACAATTTGACTCTTCATTTTGTTGCTGCAGCTTTGGCTGAATGAGTGCAGGAAACGATGGCCCATATTCTGTATCAGGAGAGAGCGAGTCATTTAGGCCCCTGTATTCCTCAGCGTTGGCTCTCCGAAAGTTATGGTAAAGCTCGTGATGCACGGGTCTTGAGCATTGGCGTATGTTTCCGAGTCAAGCTCAGTCATAAAGTTACTTTTGTTGGTATTGATACCGATTTAGAGGGGAAAAAAAAAAAATCTAATCAACCGTGGCCTATGGGAAATCTTAAAGTAATATCCACGACAATGCATCTTCACTGTACACATGGTTGTTCTCGGATTTTCCTTGATCTCATATAAGCAAAAAGAAAAGAAGCTGAACTTCGATATTCATTTTATCACTGGTAATAATTGTTGGATGCCTCTTCTTGATGATAATTCACGTACACTTTCAAAAGAAAAAGTGCACGTCTTTTGGAATCTCTTTCTTTAGCTTTTCCTTGAAATTAATGGTCTTTCCTATATTAGTCAATAATCACGTCCGAAAAAGTTATGCTAATGACAACTTTTTTTTTTTTTCCCATCTTTTTGGCTGCCGCTAATCGGCTGTTTTCCCGTCAAAAGCTGGCGTTTAGTCCCTATCTTCTTTCTTTTTAGTTTTGCATGGACTGGTTTGAGTTGTTTTTGAAAACTTTTCCAGTTGTGATTCCACAAAAAAAATAGGGAAGACCTAATCTTATTCCATTTTTTTTTAAAATGCATTCGGTTTGCGTTGCGGAAGAGAGAAAAAAAGAAGGACGAGAGTGGAAATATTGGAAACCATATTTTAATTTTTAGTCTAAGAAAAAATGAACGCGAAAAATATATATGTACATTTTGTGAGATTTAATGAAAGCTCACTTTTCTTATTCGCAGTCGGATGTATTCATCATCTTTTTTTTTTCCATCGTCATTTTCATTTCTTACACGGCAATGAAGGTGGAAATTTTGACCATCCTCACGAGTTAAATATATTTATCCTTGATGTTTGTTTCTATGAATAGATTTTCGCTGGGATGATCATTTGCTAGCTATAGAAGAATAGATGTACTTCTAAATGTTTTGTGCAAGTAGGATTTATAGGCATTTTTCACATCTCTTGGGCTAATTCACAGCAAATTCACCTGGCGCAATCAAACTCGATCATTGATCCAATAACTGATGACGATTGTCAATCAACATCCACCAATCATCATCAAGTCATTCAATCTCTCATTATGAACTAAATAATTCTGCGACGATATTGTAGAAAGGCCTCAGGGGCTATAGGGGTTGGTTTTTTCTCAGGAACTCGAAATGAATTTACAAAATAATATAATCTACGATGAGACATAACTTTCATATCTTTTCTAGAAAATTAAGAACAATCTTTTATCTAGTTCGAGAGAGGCAGAAAAATTATAGCTCATAGAATTTTATGTCAATTCCCCCAAAGGAAAATAAATTACCCGGACCAAATACACTGCTGCTCCTCGTATGCCAAAAGGCACGCGAATCCTCTGTGAATCTTTCATCCGAATGCGTCCACACCGACAAGTGAAGATCTCCCAAAACTAGAAGTCTCGTTCATTTGAAATTAAGATCCGACTTTTTCTAATTTCTCCTTTTCACATTGACCTTAAAGACTTGGAAAGCTATAAAGTAGAACTTGGGGCGTGGGCCACTATCTTTTTTCCTTTTAAAACAGTAAACTTCCCAACGTAGCACGTAAGCTATTAAATTCGCAATTTAAAATCAAATAATTATTTCGTATCAAGGAAACGAAAAGAAAAAACAGAGCAAAATAAGTCACAAGTATTGCTGTACTTTTCCAAACTCATATAAAAAATGACGGATTTATTTTTTTTATAATCGGATGTTTAACAAGTATCATTTTAAGTATACCCTTATAAGAAAAAGATATATGCTGTGTTCAAAAGAGACTTGCGATGACAGCTTTAATCTCATTTTGCAATGAAATTACTTAAATCAATTTCTTGATATTTATTGAATTTTCCTTTAACCCATCGATATTAATGGTCGAGGATTAAAGTCACTAGGAACAACTTCTCCACCAGAGAGAGAAAATTACGTGAAAAAATTATGCTATAATAACAAAATCCACTGACCATAACAACAAATTTTCATTTCAAAGGTGAAAAAAGTCGGCATTTTAATGGGAAAAATTGATACACACTGCCGAGGGTGCTTTCCGGGTGGCTCAGGTTTCTCTTTGTTGTATGTGAGCGGGACCCGGTCTCCGAGAAAACCTTTTCAGAAAGCTGTCCTGAAAAATCGACGACACCTTGCTATAAACCTCTTGACAGTTTCCATTGGCACCTATCCAGCTATCCTGCCCTCTTTTTTTTCTTCTTGCCTTCTTCCTTGGGTTTTTGAGTCATGAAACTCGCAAGCATTTGTTTTGCGGAGTTGCAATCATGCCAATTTCTTCTTTGTATGGCTCTTGCACTGTGCTTACACCAAGTCTCCTTTGCCACCAACGAAACAGACAGACTTGCCCTGCTCGCATTTAAGGCCGGCATAACCGCGGATCCTTTCGGCGTGCTCGACTCATGGAACCATAGCATTGGGTTTTGCCAGTGGTATGGCGTTACGTGTGGCCGGAGGCATCGGAGGGTCACGGTCCTGGACTTGTCATCACGACGACTCTCTGGGCCAATCTCTCCTCATATCGGAAACCTCAGCTTCCTAAGGGCATTGCTGCTCCAAAACAATAGTCTTCATCATGAAATTCATGCGCAAGTCGGCCAGTTGCGCCGCCTGCGTATCCTAAGATTGCACAACAATTCATTGGTTGGTGAAATTCCCAGAAACATATCGGGTTGCCAAGACTTGGTCCTCCTCAATCTTGGGATCAACAAGCTAAGCGGAAATATTCCTGGAGAGCTCGGTTCATTCCCAAAGCTATGGCACTTCAATTTTTATGATAATAATCTGACCGGGGTGTGCCTCCCTCCATTGGGAACTTATCTTCACTGAAGATCCTTCAATTAGCCATAAACAACTTGGGTGGGAGCATTCCCCAAAATCTAGGCCACCTACCAAACTTGCAAGTCATGGACTTTGGACAAAACAGAGTGTCGGGTACGATTCCATCTTCATTACTCAATCTCTCTTCACTAACTGGGTTTGACGTTGGATGCAACCGGATACAGGGGACTCTTCCTGCAAGCATGGGCCTCAAACTCCCATATCTTGAATTTTTTAGCATTTCAGAGAACCAACTTAAGGGGCCGATTCCTCCATCGATATCGAATTGCACGAAGCTAGAAATACTTCAACTAGGCACTAACGGATTTTTCGGGAAAGTGCCTTCTTTGGAAAATTTGTATAAGCTTCATGCGTTCCTAATCCAAGGAAATCAGCTTGGAAGTGGAAAACCAGAAGACTTGAGTTTCCTTTGCTCGTTAACTAACAGCACCAAGTTAGAGGTTGTGACTATGCAGATGAACGCGTTAGGTGGGGTGTTACCTAAGTGCATAGGAAATTTATCCACCACTCTCACAATATTTACTGTAAGCGGGAATCACATATTTGGTAAGATTCCAGAAGAAATTGGAAATTTCGTCAACCTGGAAGTATTGTTAATGGGTCTCAACCAGCTTTCAGGTGTTATCCCCTCAAATTTGGGGAATCTACACAATCTAGCCATACTAGAATTAAGTGCAAACAACATAGGAGGGACCATTCCATCTACTTTAGGAAATCTGACCAAGTTGATTGAACTATATCTTGTGGGAACAACTTTCATGGGCAATTCCTTCACATCTATCAAACTGCCGGTCTCTTGATGTGCTTGATTTGTCTAGTAACAATCTCAGTGGTGCCATACCCCACAGCTTATAGGTCTCTCATCATTAGCGATCATTCTGACTTGTCTCGCAACCATCTGACTGGAGTTCTACCCACAGAAGTTGGCAACTTGAGAGCTTTGACTGAGTGGACATCTCGAACAATTTGTTGGTAGGTGAAATCCCAGAAGTTTAGGTGCTTGCATGGATTGACATCACTGAGGATGGGGGGCAACTTCTTCCATGGGTCCATTCCTCAATCAATCGGATGTTAGGAGGCATTGAAGAACTAGATCATTTCACGGAACAATTTGTCAGGTCAGATTCCAGGAATTCTTAGCGGCATTTCGTTCCTTGAAACTTTTGAATTTGTCGTTCAATAAGTTTGAAGGCATGCTACCACGTGAAGGAGTCTTTAAGAATGTTACCGGTACTTTTATTATTGGGAACGATGAGCTCTGCGGCGGACTGCCAGAATTTCACCTCCCCGACTGCATCTCCAAAAGCTCCAAGAGCAAAAAGATCAATATGGTGATATTGTCCACTTCTATTGTTTTTGGAGTTCTTGGAATAGCTCTTATTTTGCTTTATATATCTCTGGTTGGTTGAAGAAGAAAGTAAATGAACCAGTTTCAAGTTCGATAAATAGTTCGTGTCCGAACATATCTTATGGAGAACTCCTAAAAGCAACGGACGGTTTTTCTTCAACAAATTTGATTGGTGTTGGAAGCTTTGGTTCTGTTTACAAGGGGACACTCGAAGGACAATGGAATTGTTTGCTGTGAAGGTGCTTCATTTAGTCCGTCATGGTGCTCTGAAGAGCTTTATAGTCGAGTGCGAGGCATTAAAAAACATTAAACATCGAAATCTTTTGAAGATATTGACGGTTTGCTCGGGTATTGATTATCAAGGAAATGACTTTAAGGCCTTAGTCTATGAATTCATGGTCATGGAAGCCTGGAACAATGGCTACACCCTAGCGCAACATCATCTCAGGGAATGAGCTTCCGAAAAAGTTGAACTTCATTCGAAGGATAAGTATAGCTATCGGTGTTGCTTCTGCACTAGACTATCTTCATCACAGGTGCCACTTCCCAATCCTTCATTGCGATCTGAAGCCAAGCAATATCCTCTTAGATGCTGAGATGGTAGCACATCTTGGCGACTTTGGATTGGCGAAATTCCTTCTTGGATCATCCCTTGATACTGTAGCTAATCAAATGAGCTCAGTGGGTCTTAGAGGGACAATTGGTTATGCTCCACCAGGTAATCTCTCTACTTTCTATTCTAATTTCTAAGCTCCATGTTCTTTTCTATGCTTAACACTATTCATCTCCACTATGATCAAAATGTGTGGCAGAGTATGCAATGGGATGCGAGGTCTCAAGAGAAGGCGATGTCTACAGTTATGGCATTCTCTTGCTAGAGATGTTCACAGGATTGAGTCCCACCGACAATAGATTCGGAGACAATTTGACACTCCATAGTTTTGTCACGGCGGCTTTGCCTGAACGAGTGTTAGAAGTTACGGATCGAATCTTGCTTCTAGAAAGAGAGAGTCGTTTTGACTCCAATAGTCCTCAGCATTGGCTTTGTGAAAGCAATGTCATATTTCAAGAGTGTTTGGTTAGATATATATAATTGGAGTCACTTGTTCCAATGAAGCGCCTGGAAAACGGATGTGCATCAGTGCCATTGCAAATCAGCTGCAAAAGATTAGGGAAAACTCTATGCATTGGGTTTACATGAACAAGATGAGCTACCACAGGTATATGATAAGTTTATTAACCTCTGTTGTCTTAATTATTTAGATTTGCTTATGCTAGTTCAAACAAAAGGTAAAACATGGAGCAGAATAGAGAATCAATCATGCATTTTCAATTGATTGTCATTCCTCATCTGTATATGTATTGAGCTAGCATGTGCACCATAGTGCAGAGACCTTTTAGTAATATTTGTTAAAATTGGTCTCGAGTTTGAGGATATGAAGAAACCCGACCCAAATCGAAGTGAGGGAAAGTTTGGCCGAATAAAGGTAGTCCGAGTTGAACTTTGGAAATGTATAGCCGGAGAGAAGTAGTCGTTTCTTTTGGAAGATAACATTCTATTATCATTCCTGATCAGCACAGATGTAGCTCTAGCCTATGGCCCATGATGCACAGTCATGAGCATTGTTATGAAATTTAAAGATCAGTAAGCTCATTTGGACAAATAAAAACTAGTCAACTATCAGCTATTTACAATTGATATCCATGATCAGAGTTTTCAATGTAATAATAGTTTATCTTTCTCACAACAACAAATCGGATGAAGGGGGGATTGGGGGGGGGGGGGGGGGAATGAGAGGGGCCAGGGGAGCC
>JAGVVM010004202.1:0-24406 GCA_019149425.1 Psidium friedrichsthalianum
AAATGGATCTTAAATTTTTTTTTTTAATCTTAAGCTAACAAGTGCTCTGCTTTCGGCATCTAATGAATGATTCAGCGTGACAAGAAGCGTATTCCCATACACATGACGCACGAGAGAGAAGCAAAACCTGATGGATTCATCGATAATTTGAAAAAGGAGAGGTGCTTAACAATCTAAGTACTTCTTCGACTGTCCATAGGTGTTGGTGGATAACACATACTTGGATAGTTGGATTACGTAAAAGAAGGAACAAACGATAGATTTCGATCGTCCGTGTACAGAGCACCAACCCTTAGGCCTTTGGTTGTCACCTTCGCTCTCACTAGGGAATTGGGCCATTTTTATCTGACAAAAAAATGGGGGTGGAACAATCAAAACGGAAAAATCCCGATCAATTCTAAATTTATTGTACGAATGTTAATTAAATCTTAATCTTTTTAGATTTGTCAATTTAGTCTTAAACATTTGCGTGAAATTTCAATTTATTCATTCTGATCAATTTTCGCCGGAAGCCACGGACGTGGCAGATGTGCCACGTTGGATTGCCGTTGATGACTTGACTGTCATGCCAGCGATTTCCGACGAAAATTGATCGAAATGATTAAATTGAAATTTCATGCAAAGATTTAGGACTAGATTGGTAAAATTGGAAAGATAGGATTGAATTCGTATATGTACAATAACTCTTGTTCAATAAATTTTAGGGACGATTGGGTAAGATTCATGTGATTTTGATGCTCGAAAATTCGCAAGAATAGTGCAAGCTTGTCGAAGGCAGGTCGAATTACTTTAGCTTGCTTTGGATATGTCTACAGCTAACTATCGGATATTAGGACACTAAGGTTCCAATTCAAGTTTGTCTAGACATAGAAAAAAAAAAAGGTTGTGCTTTCGTATGGGCGACACAAGTGACAATCATCGAATTCACTTCCTGAATTTGGAGTCAATCATGCAAGCCCAAGCAAATGTGGAGGTCTTGGATTCATAACAGAGTTGGCATGAGGCCTCAAGACTCTTCTGACCGCCGAACATTTTGTTCACATAGTGAGAAGAGGCTCAGCATTCATGCTAAAACCTAGTGACTCGATCGATCCCGGGGAAGGCGACTGTAAATGTATCGACCGGCCTTCTCGGAAGGAGCTTTGTGGAGTTTGGGAAATGGCGAAACTAGCACAGGTCACATCGAATCTAGCACAAGTAATTTCGTCGCACATAAAGGAGAGTATCAAGGCTTCCTTGGCGAATAACTCGACGTGAAGGGGATCGCGCACTTCTTTGATCTTGGTCGGTTGGGATCCTTCACCTTCGGGCGGATTAACCCGAATGATCGACGGGGCTACTAAAGGCAACTCGGGACATGGAGGTGCATGGGGATCGTTCAAAAAGCGAACGGGGGTGATAGGTTTGGTGGTTTTGCCATCTTCGCTAGTATATGTTCATCGTTCGAACTAGAATTTTCTCAAATTTTGGGCATTGTGGCCGGAGCTCAACTTCAAAAAAACAATTTCATGTTCACAGGATCATTATTGAGATTGATTCCAAAGCCATCACATATCTCGTCAGTTCAGAATTTTCGCCGTCGTGATGCTAATCTTGGAACCGGAAGCCCCTGGACACTCGATTTCCAGCTGCAAAGGTTGAAAAGTAATAACGACAAGAGGAAACTTCCTCGAATTTTCATCTCTTTTTCCCGTCAACCTTCGTGTCGTAATAAATAAGGGAACAATAAAAAAAAACATTCAAGAGGCGTGTTGTGAGAATTAGCGATTAGCCTAGTTTGAATTTTCCTTCCAATGAAAACGTGGAGAGGAGTAATCCACCTTTATTTGGCGGGAAAATGGCACGAATGATTCTTAAACTTTGGTCCATTGATGTCGTCCTTGTACTTTTAATTTTTTTTTTTAATTTGGTCGATGAATAATTGGTACATGTCTAATCTAGTCACTAAATTCTATGAAATTGTCCAATGTCATCCTTATGTTAATTCAAGTTAACGGAAACTAAGCTGTTGATGTGATCCGAACTTGTTAAGTTCGGATGGCGGACGAAAAGAAAGTTATACGTAGATTATCCAAATAAGATGGACATGTCAACAGCCTAATATAGACGGACGAAAAGATGGGCCTGTTGATTCATCATTTTTTTGTCAATTATCCAACTACCAACATATAATAATCGATGTTATCAAACAACGTTTACTATGCCATTTGAGGGAACGAAGGGACTGCATTGAACGTTTATCATTAACTCAAAGACCACGTCGAATAAATTAGAAGGTCCGAAACACATTGCAAGGTTGAGTCAAAGTTCATGGATCATTTATGTCATTTATGGTTAGTTGGCGTCATCGCAAGGGATAACCCGACCAGAAACTCACTCACGACATCACTTGGAACTTCATGGAAAACTATGGCCTCCTTATTTGACCAAAAAACAAAACTATGGGCTATCCGCTCTGGTTTGTGCTTCCCTGACGTTGTTATATCATATGGACTAAAATTCTGATCTTTTGTGTTTCTCCTGATCTTTATCGTCCCGTTTCAACAATGTGCGGAGGTGCTATTATCTCCGATTTCATCCCCGCCCCCACTTCCCGCAGATTGACTGCGGATTTCTTATGGCCCGATCTGAAGAAATGGTCGGGCCACCACTCGAAGGGGCAGGCCGGATCGGAAGTCGTCGCGGACAATGGTTTCGAGGCTGATTTCCGTGATTTCAAGGACGAGGTTGACGCTGATGTCAATCCCTTCGCTTTCCCTGCTACCGCTTCCAAGCCTCAACACCACCGCGATGGTGACTCGGCCGCTAAAGCTCTTCCCTTCTCTGCCGCTGCTTCCAAGGCTCGATGCCGCCGCTCGAAGCTGTAGTCGCTATGATTCCTCGTCGCTCCGAACCCCGAGGAGTTCCTTTTCAAAGGGTGCTTTCTTCTTCGTGTTTCTGGCGTCGATCGTGCTCGTATTTTGCGAACCGCGGCTCTACTTTGCTTGTTGTTACCGACAAAATAAAAATGGGTTGTTGCCTATGCTGTAATTCGAAGCGTATGATCTTTCAGGGGTTGTTGGTTTGGCCGTAATTGTTTTCTGCATACGCAACTGTTCTTGTTTTCCTCGACGTGACATCGTCATAGACATCAAATACTAATTACCGTTGTGCTTCGAGTTCTGCTGCTTCTTCTTCTTCCTCTTTTATGCAAACATTTTTTTTCAAGCAATTAAGCCAGAAAAACATGGGATCATCTACTCTTTAACTGAAATTTGCGCCCTCTTAGCTAGGCAGAAACCCAAAACCAAGTTGTGCAAGGCATTCACTTTCCCCCATGGCCCATTTCAATTACAACAATCCACCCTCTTTTGTTGAATCTTTTCCCTGGCTCAATAGACAAAGCTGATGAAACCAATAGGGTTTTCATGTTTCGGAATATAGTTAACCAACATCTCAAGTAGTCGATTAAGATAAATTGGATTGGATTTCGCGACAAATGAATTTCGCCTACAAACTCCATAGTTCACTTCTCATTGCTAAGGGCAAGCTAAAGGTCATGCACAGCTAAAAGAGAAGCTAGTCCAGTAAGGGGGTATATTCAAACTTTACACATGCTTCTTATTATAAGTATCAACGCCAATATAGTATGATACAATTTTCAGTTATATAGAAGACACCAAATACAGAACACCAGCATTGTTTAGTACCGGAAACATCAAACTCCAATCATATAGAGTTCTCAGCAGGCTGAGGATGGTATGCACGGCGCCTCAGCTGCGACTCTGAAGTCGGCTGCTGTAAGAAGATCTTGGTAGGGTCATTTGGATCGACATATCTGCAAAATCAACAGCAGACCGTTAGTGCTTTATCCCTCCGTTCGATCAAGAATTCCGTCATATGCTAACAAACTAAGCCGATCACAACGGTATCAGACCACATTAAAAGACATGGACCAGCATCCTTTTTGCAAATCTTCCTAAGAACTCGAAAACCCCTCTCTCTAAATAGAAGCTCGAAAAAAAAAAAATTGCATTTCATTTACTAGACACAAAGGACTTTTTCAGAAATGCTTCGCCCTCCCCAAGTGACTCAATATAACAAGCCTTCTTGGTTCTCTCTCCCCCTCCTAAATTTTTTCTATAAGAGACGCTACTAGCACTTACGCATGTCTCATCATCTCATCAACCGGAGTTGCTGCTGCTTGTAAAGGATCCACGCGCGGCGCACTTTCAGAATTAACATGCTGATTGTATTGCCTCACAGAGGATATCAAGTTGAAAAACAATGGCACATAGGTCCCACATCCACCCTCCTTGAACAATATCTTAAACGCGTGGGTGGAGTAAAGTGCCCTGTGCTGGTCATCTGGTACAACCTGGGGTCATTTTCAAAAAGATAAGTGTCCAAATTCGTCATGATTAATGATGCATCACAACTTGTGTACTTACAGGCTCCACAAAGCCGGATATGTTGTTGCAGAAAAATATTGGTTGATTGAACTTCTCACCATGCACATATAGCTGCACAGTGAAGCAACGACAGTGGTAAGATGAAGAAAATTAAGTTATGCAGATAATGCAGAAAGTCCAGCAAACAACAGCAATATCTTCACAAAGTCCAGCAAATCTACTGTAGGAGCTATTTACTCTTTTTTGCAGGAGATAATGACACAAATGATCCTTAAACTTTGATCTAATGTGTAATATGATATTTAAACTTTTAATTTGACTAATATGGTTCATGAACCTTTGGAACATATTCATCTTATTCCTTGAATTATAAGGAGATGTTCAATGTAATGCTTCCATTAATTCAAGTTCAGGGACGACTTTGAACATTTTCTCACATTCCAGGGAGTGATTTGAACATGTTACAAAAGTTCGAGAATCACATTGAACAAATTGAAAATTCAAAGATCATATTGCACGTTGGGCTAAAGTTCAAGGATCTTATTGGCAAATTAAAAGTTCAGGGATCACATTGCACGTTGGACCAAAGTTCATGAACTATTTGTGTCATTTTCCCTCATTGCAATTACAGCGGTCTTCATCATTTGTATGCTTTACATGGCCATCAAACAAAAATCATGAAAAAGCTAATTTAGTACATGGAACATGATTGCCTTGTATGATTAAGTGCTTATTCGTTTTGGTTTTTGTCATCAAAACTCTCCTAAAGAAAAAACATTTTCAATTGAATCAGGGTTCTAGTTGGCCAATGTTTTCTGTGATAAGTCTACGTCTGCACCAAAGCACAGAAAACTGTTACAGGCAAATACAAAATACAGCTAACATTTTTCCACCATAAGTGTATTCCTAATTCCCATCAACGAAGTTGCCTTGAACTCACACAACTAAGAACAGATACAATAGTTTGAACCAATTTCTCTGCTGTGTTTCTCCTGAGAATTGCTGCATCATGATCAACAGAATAACAACACATAAACACAGAAGATTCAACCAAGAAACGTTATAGCTAGCAAGCTATTTCATGGCCAGAATCAAATGAAATTTGCAGCCCTAAAAAGAATGATACTATTTAATCGATTTCGAGTATCCTCTAAGAGCCGCTTGACATGTTTTCCCATAAACATAGCTTTCATTGTATCATTTAATTTAACATTTTCTCAGAAAGAAATGGTACATGCAAAAGTATGGTATCTAACCCCCAAAGAAAGTTAAACAATAGAGAACTTCGGAGTATTTACTTAAATCTTTAGATACCACTAGGCAAAAACAATTGAATACACCATCTTGGAGGTTAAAAAACAAGCTTATCTGAAGAAACAATAGTCAGAAAAGTGCTTGAAAAGATGAGACCAAAGCCCTGTCTTCATGGAAAGTACTCATGGGGGAAATTACATAAAGAAGATGCGAGACCACAAG
The DNA here is from genome assembly GCA_019149425.1 of Psidium friedrichsthalianum. Taxonomy (NCBI): domain Eukaryota; kingdom Viridiplantae; phylum Streptophyta; class Magnoliopsida; order Myrtales; family Myrtaceae; genus Psidium; species Psidium friedrichsthalianum. The sequence continues at coordinate 5,868 of JAGVVM010004202.1, forward strand.
TTTAAGCTAGCTCAAAATATTCAACAATACATCAATCTAAAAAATGAAACGAACACAAATATCCATGCTAATACATATAGGAAGCAAATAAAAGTTAGATTACGAACCAGGGGCATGTCGAAGGCGGTGAAACTCCCAACTGGCTTGCTTGCAACAAAGACCATCCGTATGTTTGACAAGTAGATAGTTCCTTTTGCTTTCACACGACCCCCTTGGGATCTATTGACAACGGATCCAAAAGAACATTCATTAATTTGTCCTACACAATGTGTAAAAGAGCTTTGATAGCTAAATGCAAACTACTTGTTTCTTTTAAACACGTGTATTTCAATAACACCATCTCAAATGCGCTAAAGACAGAAGTTGATTAACTTGACAATTACACTTGCAATATCATCAAGCCAACTTAGATTGATATAAAAATAAAAAGCAACTCCCAATACAATCTGAATGGTTGATTTCCCATGAAAACCTTCATACACGCTAAAGTCTACAATAATCCCTGTAAACCATACACATATCAGCCAATCCTCGCAACTTGCAGATGCAACGAGCATCCTGCATCAAAGATTTATGCTTCTTTGGATGCGTCACACTCCTTATTCCTATGCCAACATTACGAACTTCCACATTTTTTATGTTCCTAGTTAGATTAACCAATCTGTTCTCAAAGATTAGGAACGATTCACGACAAAAAAAACGCAGATATCTCAACTCAAATCCTATCCTACAACACAATTCACAAGAACTAAAGACCATTTGTCATGACCACCTTCCAACCCACCAGGTCATCCCACATTAACCCGGACAATTTTCTCCAGCAAGGCGAATTTACTACGCCAGAAACAAAAGGTCTCCCTTTTCTGGCTATAGCATCATCACGACGCTTTCAAATCCACGTCCAGTTATTCCATCACACTTAGGTACGCAAGATAAACCTAAACCCCTCAAACCATTTCTTCTCATCTTTGGGATAAAGGGTTTCCAATAACAAAAGCAATTCTCAGATGAAAGCTTCGATCACCACGAATGCCGAAATCGGACAATTACCACGGGGATCTTATCAACCTCGAACTCGACGCCGTCTCTGGCCAAGACGAACATCTCGTTGACGAATGGAACGGGCATACCGTTCGGACAGTTGAGGATTCAGAGCCATTGCGCTTTTCCACCGCAGTCAGTCGCAGAAATGATCCGATCAATCCGAAGACCTGCAGATTTCTGGACAGAAAAAGGAAGAAAGAAAGAGAAGCAGAAAAGGCGTGAACGAGTCGGTTCGGCGAGAAGACATGTCCGGGAACATTCCAGGCATAGTCTTATGAAAAGTTGTGATTCTTTCACCAAAGATTAGGAAACAATTTTAATTGGATATATAACCGAATTTCCTACGTTCTTATTAATTCAAGATTTCCAACATTAGTCTTTTTATATTGGGTTAATATTACAACCCAAATCAAACTAAGTTTCACATTCCACAAAATCCGAAATTAGTACAACCGTAACAATTTATCTTTCGATATCAGCATGTGATATGAATCCAACGTGAAAATTTCTCAAAAATGAATCTCCTAAATGGTCATCATTAGAAGCCAAATTCGAAGAAAACGAACTAAAATTGCAAATAATTAGAACTTGCTATTTTATCTGATGAGCTCATTACGTTCTGAAAATCTAATAAAATCCTTATTTTGCTGGGCATATTTCGTATACTAGCTAAGATTTTTTATAACTTGAAAATTAATTTCATTAAATGTCCCATTAGTATGTAGCATTTGGAGATTTCTTTAACTCTAAAATTATTTTTGGGTGAATGAAGCACAATTATCAATTTGGATTTTATGCGACATGGAAATTATTTTGAGGTGGATATGACATGGATTTATCAATTTGGTTTTTTTTTTACATTAACCCTTTCTTATTTAACACACAAACTTTGACCCATATATAAGCGCACGCTTTTAATACACAACTTGTGTGCACAGGGGCCAATCCGTATAACGCTGGCAAGTTATTAAGTAAAAAAAAAAAAAATTGCTTGACCAAAAACCAAAAAAAAAAGTTAGCAAATATATGCTTCGGTAGCGCTCAGGCGAAGCATTTTGTGTGTGTTTGTGTGGAAAATGCAACAAAACCTATGTAGTTCGTGGCATTTATTCTTAATTTCCCTTAAACGAGCCTTAGTCCTTGCAGGATCCTGGAACATTTTTACTAAAAGCCACATGCGGAGAAAGACTATCATGTCTCCATAATAACCTTCTTAGCCCTCATTGGACGTCGAAGGTCGTTGGGGAAGAACGTTGAAAGGGAGAATTCACAAAATAGATAAGAAAAATAGCAGATCAATGTGAATTTCCCTGACATTCTGAAAAAATAAAATGAAACTGAAAATGAAACCTGTTGGAAATTTACATAATTTCTTTAATATAGAAAATACATATAGAAATTAGAGTTAATACCATAAAAATTTCGAATTAATATATTTGTAATTAATTTAATAAATATCATGTTTAATACCCTCTAAAGTTTTTTTTTTTTGGGTCGGAATACCTCCCTAAAGTTTATGTGCTCAACTTTTGCTTCATTACGGCCTAATGACACTAAATACATCCTTTGGGAAACTTGAGTACTTTCAGTGATCGAGAGTTGGGATTCATCAAGATTCACCATCGGGTGATACTATTGCCCCACCGGCGATGGGAGATCGAGAACGGGGAGAAAATGTCGTTAGTTAGGATTTGGAACTTGTTGACGAGTATCTTATACGTCTATCACAAGATTTTTCCCGTGAAAGTCAGGCACTAACTACTTGTATTCGAATTGAAACACGGAGAAAAGCATAAGGTGGCTGAAGTCGATATGGCCAAATCAATGACCTTAGCTTGGCTCAAGTTGATGAAGGGTCAAGGACATTGTCAAGGCCAATGATTGAGTATAGGTTTGGAAGTTGGAACTCGAACGTCCAACGTATCATTCAAATTGGCTCTCGTTGGAGAGGTCTCAACGAAGAGGCTTTCAGCCTGAGCTGCATCTTCAGAATCTTGCCATTGCCATGATATGATGCTGAGATGCGGATAATTACTCATCCCTCACGAGAGAATCAAGAAGAGGGATTCCATGGCAAAGAACTACCAAAACCATAGGTCTGTGCTCGCCGAAAAGTAGAAAAGAAAAAACCGATATTGCTAAGTATGCTAAGAATAGCTTTACCAAATTTGTTATACTAATCGATGTCCCAAGTTCAAGATCCACTAAAAGTCTGTCACACCACTCGGTGCATCAATTTGTGAACCGGTTTTAGTCTAGATGAAGCAAACTCATTTCACATCTTGAGATCGCGGCGCATGCCATACTCATCTCCTGCATTTTCATTGCCATTTTACGGAAGTGTGGGCTTAAGTGATCCGAGAAACCAGACTCTAATTGGTGAAATATTGAACTACAGAGGAGAAGAAAAGCTCTAGATTCTGCAAAGATTGTCATTGACATATAGAGATTGGCAAGGAAAAATGAAACACCTTTGCCTTACCGGGGACCAACCTCAGCTTTCATGTGAATCCGAATGAACGCTTAGCAGAGTCGAGAATATTAGACAGAAGCATAGAGATTGTCACTGGTCCCACGCCTCCTGGCACAGGAGTAATGGCCGACACAACTTTGATTGCTTCTTCATAGCACACGTCTCCTGCGATGCGGAAACCTCGATCAACACCAGGATCCTGGACATTACACACTCTTAATTCAAAGTCAAACCTAAAGGCAACATCAAAGCTTCTATTACAGGAAGTTGCTCAAAATGGAAACGAAACAGAGGGGTTAGCTCTTTCGAGTGGGACTGAGGAACTATCATTAGTTCTCAGAAGACCACCTTTTAACCGACCACTTATACCACAGCAGCTACTTAGATGAAATGAGCATTTGTACATCAACCCCAACTGTGAGTTGAAGCTCACCTCTGTCAGAGCGAGGATCTTACAGTTCTAGATTATTTGCTAACTTCATGACCATGAATCAAAGCTTTCATAAGGAAATCCCGCAAGTGGACTTTTCATCTTCTAAGGCTTTGCCCTTTCTCATTCCTTAATTGTTCACTCATCATTTCTTTTCTGAAAGAACCAATTTCTTTTAAGCTCCCCCCTCAAACATCCCTTCCCTGTGCATGGTGCACTTCATCTGCATATATGCATTGAGTAGACCACAGGTACGAGACTGCCTGAAACAATAAAAAACGAAAAGAAAAATCCCCCCTCAAATTTTCCATAGTTACACCTCGGCTGCCTCTAACCTCAAATCCTGCAAAAATCCTACACTTTGCACCATCTACCAAGACCCTAAATGATATATCTTGAGGTTTCAAAAAGAGCTTATCTTTGCACCATCCAGTTTCCATTCTTTTCAAATGGTGTTAAAGTTGAAGGTAAAAAGTCTAAGGTCATGACACCTTATGGCACAAAGTGCAGAGTAGAGGTTGTGAGTGCCAACCGAGAAAAAGCTGAGTGTAGTTTTTTATTTTTCCCTTATGAAGAGAGACCTGCCGCGGCTTTTCCAATTTTTCAACAGAAACTATAGAAACCACAGCATCCTACAACCTATATCGTCCTTATTTAAGTCAATGCACATTAGAATGTAAATTTGCAGTCAAGTGAGGCCACACAGTTTGAGAATGCCATTAGTGCTGAGCTTTCATTATTTCTACCTCAACTTGATTGGTCCCCATATCCACTACTGCAGCTCCCGGTTTTAGCCAACTGCCGCGGATTAAATTGGGTATTCCCACATCAGCAATCACAATGTCGGCTTCACTTGTAATGTTTTCTGGATCTTTGGTGAAAGAATGTACTGTGCTGACGGTTGCATGGTGCCTCTAATAGAGGAATATATTAGAAGAGGATGATGTTGAGAGCATCTTAAACAACCAGAGAAACACGGAAAAAGGCATGCTTACCTGCAACAGCAAAGAAGTGGGTAACCCAGCAATCTTGCTTCTCCCGACTACCACAGCTCTCTTTCCCATGATTTGCACACCAGACCTCAACAGCAACTCAATACAACTCTTAGGAGCACAAGGAATAAAAAGTGGCTCCCTTCCTTTCATGGCAAGATTTCCCATATTGAGGGGATGGAAGCCATCCACGTCTTTCTCTGGGCTCACGAAATTGATGGTTCTTTCCTCGTCCACATGCTGGGAAAACATCACATTGAGGTGAAACAATGGTAAATATATCCTCACAGGGAGCTCTATTCATTGCATCATCCTCCACACCAGAAGATGAAAAGGTATATTATTGAATTATGTACAGGTTACACCATTCTATTACTCTATGGTATGTGTCGGAACATGCGAATATTCCATTGGCAACTATGAACTTAGCAGACTCATTTGATACAGATTACTCAAGAGATTAAAAGAGAAAGGGGAATGAAGCATAAGTCAAGCTGTAGAAATTACTTGTGGTAAGGGGAGTTGCACAATAATACCATTAACTGATGGGTTGTTATTTAATCTGGAAACAACACGCAGAACTTCATCTTCTGTACATTCTTCGGGTAACTCCTCTACATAGGTCGTTATCCCAACCTCTTCACAAGCTTTTAACTTGACACGAATAAAAGTTCGTGAATCCCTTCTTCCACCAACCAACACAATGGCCAATCCCGGGGATTTTACAATGGTTTCCTTCATTCTGCGAATTTCATTGGCTACTCCTGATCTAATAGCTCGTGCAATGGAGTTCCCATTTATTACATTAGCAGTTTGCCCATTAGCTGCTTTAAGTAAAAATTGAAAACAGGTTAGTGCCTATACACAAGGTACATGAAGCAAGAAAAGAAGCAAGAGAAGCGGTCCCACTCAAGCACCTTATATGGAGCTACAAGACAACAAGCTCCCAAAACTCCACGGGTTAGAATAATCAACCTTACAATTTGGATTGTCTGGATTTCCTAATTCTCAAAAGGGTTCTATATAAACCATTCCCAATCATCTCAGTGAAATCTTTAGTGCTTTTGGAGAGTGACTACTGTTGCGAAGAAGTCCACCAGATCCAATGAAGCATCTTGTGGTCCTTCATAAGTCGATGCTTAGTACAAAGACGATTTTCGAAAGTAGTCCTACGCCTGCTTTTACTTCTGCTTTTCCTACATTTGCACAGATTAATTTCATCCTCGACCAGTTGTAAATGCAGAAGTTACAAAAGCTACCGAGGGAAGTTGTCTCAGGCTCTCAGCTTCACTCAAGAAGAACCCAATCTTTTTCTCACACCAAAAAGAAAAACCCGTCATTTTCGCAGGATTCAACAACTTATAGTTGGCACTGGAGTCACCACTATACTTCATAGGATGGCTAATGAACTCGAATCCCGACGACGACGACCACCACCACGATGGCGACACCATACGATCAAAACTACGACGTCAAAAGCCATAACACCTGAACCCAAAAACCGCTTCAAGGCAATCATCATGCTGCCGAATGAGACATGGAGAACAGGTCTCAAGCAACGAAAAGCAGACGCAACGTACAGAGGATACTCACGTCAACCCTCGAACCGACCCCAATAGACTCGAGTAACACGCATTTCACACGCGCGAGAGCGATTTCAGTCTCACCACCGCAGGTGGGAAAAAAAGGTGGTGGAACAAGTCACGGAGGACGATACCCGAAGACTGGGAACGGAAGGCGCTGGAGTTGGGGCGGGGCATCATCCAAACATGGGGGAGGTTCTGGCCAAGCAGCTTCAAATTCGAAGACAGCGAAGAAGACGACGATGAAGAAGATGCTGAGTGGAGGGCCTTGCTTCCCAGCGACCGCCAATTCGTCACCCACAGGCCTCGCATTGTACGAGCTCGAGGATTGGCGTCGCTGGCTCACTGAGCCACCGAAAAATATGCTTCGGATAACTTGGACGGGTGTCGCTGGTTCTTGCACTTTCTGAAGTTGCGACCTTTATGACGACCTCCAGGCTCCACGGAAGCTGAAGCCGGCAAATTTTCAGCTCCATTCCTTTTTCGAGAAAAAAATCCCAGAAAAAAGAATAAGGGCGCGCTTGACAAAGTTTTTATTTATCTGATTCTGATTCGAAATACAAATTCATTTAGTAACAGAAACAAAAATCTGTTTCAGATTTTAGCCCAAAATTTTTCGAGAAAAAAATCCCACAAAAAAGGATAAATCTTAAACCTTTTTCACGAAACCCATTATTCCAAATCTCACCCAAATTCCCAACTTGCATCTATGACTGGGAAAAAAAAAATTGCCTTCTGTCCACACGGCAGCTTGAAATCCGACATGGCTGCTTGCATGACCATTAAATTTGACATGGGTTCGCTCTTGATCGACATGGCGGCGTGGGTCCATTGTCACGTGACATCCATTTGTACGATGTTGTCAACGAATATTGTTACATCAAATTCTAACAATTGTCATGGATCAAGGCTTAACCAAAAGTATTATTGGGTTAATGGTACAAATTCGTGAGTATTGGTGAGAGTGCTCTTAATACTTCCAACTTAAGAACCGACCGATCGTGAATTCAATTCCTACGCTAATATTTTTTCAACTAAATGTTGAGAGAAATGAGAACTTAATAAATATTTATTCGATTAGATTCCTAATATGTTTCTCTTTATTTTCTTGTTTTCACACTACATTTTCTATTTCTTATTTATTAGCTTTAATTCTTTGTTCGTAATTGACTCTTATTTTTCGTAATTTGCTTTATATTTATAGTATTACGGAGACACCTATAGAATTCCATGATTTAATGAAAAATGAAGTACGATTGGCATGATCCCTCCAGGGAAACATTCGGGCCAACTAATGATTCACAATTAACAAAAAAAAAAAAAAATCAAATATGAAGAACTGAAAATGATAAAATATAACAATTGCCATCTTATGCACATAAAATAATATAAACATATCATCTGTAGAATAGAAATGAATTTTAGTTCATACGAAAAAATTATCATCGTTTTACTTGATAATTTCTTTTTCAAATCTAAAATTGTTTCAATGAGTATTTTACTAATTTTAAGTATCTCAATCAAAGACGAGAAGGATTTCTTTACCACGACGTTTTACAATAATGATTCCCAGGCAGTTCAGGAAGATGAGCTGGAAACGAAAAGAGACGCATGCCATGCTTTCTTCTATTGAACGTCTTACCATTTTGAGAGGCTTCAGTGTATTCATAGTTAGAAATTCCTTCAATAGCTTTTGAAGCTCCTCCGACAAGAAGTCCCGTTGCCTCCTTCAAGGGACTTCCCGGTTAGGTAGATGCACCAGAATCAATCTGTTTTTCTCTCTCCGTTTGTCCATGACCTTCAGAGCGATGCTGAACTTTTCGTTTATGAAACCCAAACAGAGGCTTCTCAACTTTTAAAACCATACGTTGAGTTTGAGAGAGAGAGACAAGTACATGCGGAGCGACGATATCTAAAACTTGAACAGCTTATGGTGAACTTTCAACACTAGTCGACATGTCAATGATATTCTCGTGCCAGTCCTATGAATACATTTGCAATTCCCGCTCGTCACAGCTTCGTCTCCTTCTTCTGAAACCAACGGCGGCTGAGGCCTCACAGCTTCGGCTTCATTCACAGCCTGGACATGAAAAGAGAAATCATAAGATGGTAGTTTCAACGTTTTCTTATCGGACATTTAAAAGGTAAAATCCAGTATTAAATCCCATATCTGTGGTCAAGTGACAGGCCCGAGCTAATAGTCTTACCCTAGCATACTGATGTGTCGAACTATCACTTATGCCATGTAGATAACCTGCAATGCAAGTACACATTGTCAGATTTCTCAGCAAGGAAGCTAGTGGAGAAAATTTAAACACACGATAAGAACTGGATCAATTAGGCACTCACTGGAATATGCATCATCCTTAAAAATCAATAAACTGCGAGGCATCAACACAACAGAAAAGGGATGATGGTTACTCAACCATTCATCGGTCCCTGAGTCAGAAGCCCCATTAAGCTCACTATCCTTATGATCGCCACCAGATGTATCAGGGGATGACCTTAACTAGGATGAGGAACAAAGTCCATTATTGCAGCTGATCCAATAGACAGAATTGCTACAACTGGATAATAAGCAGGCCCATCTTGGTGTGGCTGCGTGATACAAATGAATGGTGAAATTAACTAAAATGCTATTACAGCTGAAAGTCGCTAACAAATAGACATATAGCTCATTCTAACAATATCCAGTGTCATGGATCCCAGCACGGAAAGTAAAACTGAAGCTCTTTCAATAGAACATTTCAGTATATTCTAAGCGACACAGTGATTCTACATGCTTGAATGAAATGAACATGAAAGTCAATACAAACCATTATGCCTTGGTCGGGATGGTATTCATTGATGAGGACATGATTAATTGCTGAAGGAAACAACCCTGATTCTTCAGATACTTTTTCAGTAACCTTCTTCAACCATGGAGGCACTGCACAAGAGAGAGAGAGAGAGAGAGAGAGAGAGAGAGAGAGAGAGAGAGAATGCTTTGTCACAATTGTGAAAAGAGAAACAATACAGCATCTGTAAAAGCAGCAACCAACAATCAACTAGGGCCGACAAAGCATCAAGCCTCCTTTACCAGCAGTCTCTCTGCATTTGATTTGAGATTTTACCTATTCACAATTTTTTTCCCTTTTACCATCGATGTCCCGAAATGACTGCACGATGACAACCAGTCCACCAACCACAATGCTGAACCGCTGCTCTTGCCAAAAAACTTTAGAAATTTCAAAAGCAACTATATTTATTTATTTTACGTTTAGTACTATTTGCTTTTTTTTTTTTTTTATGCCAGCTATGAGAAGGACCAAGCTACTCCCATTACCAATCTAATCTCTCAAGTTCAACCACACCAAAATGCAGCAAGAACAAAAATTCCATCATTAGAACACTTACAATGTGAAAGCATGATAAGGCCATAAAAGTAAGTGTCAGCATATTCTTGTTCTCTTGAAAATGGAGGTGGTACTTAAGTTAAGCTATAAGCAAATGCTTGTCACCCCAAAACAAGAAGAAAAAAACAAGAACAAGGAAAACCATGCATTACGATAGTTGAATTCTTAATGGGCTGGGTATCAAAAAGATCATTCACTTGTTCTTGACTTACATTCTTGGGGAAGAAGACCCTTTTCATGGACGATGCCGCCTGTCAGGAACCATCATAAATGAAGTTATGATCAATGTACAAACTTATAGAACATCTTTATTAGTATGAAAAAAAGCACATGCACAAACGTGCGCACACAGACATGGTAGATATACTAACCCAATTCTGCAGCCTCCTGTTCTTCAAAGATTTCCACTTTGATACTGGAGAGCTGTATACCTACACAGGTACTCAATAGTCAGCATTATAGATGAAATCACAATTAGACATGAGACTATAGGATAGAACAACACGTAAGACACCGAATCATACTTTATCTAGCAGCTGCGTTTCTTCACTATCAGAGATGAAGTCTGGAACATACATGACCGTTGGCATGGTTCCAACTACAAAATTATCAAGATTCCTCTTTGATTTCATTCTGCTCACCTTTCAAAGGAATTGACATGGGAAACATCAGCAGAGAGCAAATAAATTTTGAGAAAAGAAAGCTTCTACCTAAGGATGATAATCATACAATTCTTTTTGCCCCAGAATTATGTGAAATGCTCAAGAGTGCCAATTTATCACACAGTTTAGGCTTTAATTTTTTTTTTCTACAGATGGAAAGATAATGAAACTTTCTGACATGGAGGAAACTCTGCCCTTGATCATGATCTTGAAATATACTACCCCATCTGAAATTGAGCCAAAAATATTTCTGGAAAGTGTGAATGCCCATTGCCCTGATAAGTTTCATTTATACCCCTTGTAAGTTAATACTTATTTGGTTCGATATTTAAACACTCCAAGACTTTTTGTTTTTTAGGCCATGGAGCTCTCCTCATGTGACCTCAATTTCAATTTCATATACGTATTCATCAAAGCCCACCACTTTGGTTTAAGCATTCTTATCATGCAATTCTTTTAATCTGCAGCCGCATGAGAGTGAAACAGGCCGAGCGTGAGTATAGGGCAGAGTTTGCAAGCTTAAAGAGGAACGACAATGAGATGAGGCAAAGCGGGGAGGCATTTTGGCCAAATATCTAAGAATTTGCAATCACAAAACATTTGTTAGATTTTGACAGCATGATGTGAGCGCCAGTGATGAATTTGGACAAATATGGTCATCTATGAAGTTAAGAACCCAGCAATGTGAGGAGGGTAGGATGATTTCTCCCTTGGAAAAGCATCGGCATAAGAACTTTAGGACAAAAATACTACTTGTTAACTCAGAATCAAGGACCAAACTGAGACAGTTCGATATCCAATGCCCGAACATGACTATGGCATTAGACTCTAGGAAGAACTGTACATCTCCTCCAGAATAATACTAGCCATATTCGATAATTCAATCCACCATCCATAAATAACGATCATGCCTCCTAAGTTCTCTATTGAGTGATCCCATCAACACCGCTCCAAGTTCCAACACCCCCCCCACCCCCTCTCACCACAAAAGAAAAGAAAAAAAAAGAAAGGCACGGGACATCCGGAGTCCACGAGCTGCTACGTTTCACAACCCAGCAGTGCAGATAACTCTAACCCACTTGATCATCCCACGTGGGCACTCAAGAAATAACCATGGCGTTTCATATTCTACGGCAACTTCGCCGGCAGCTCGTACAACATACCACAATCCACTCCACATTCGACGCGAACTGTAGGAATCAAAGCATATGCAATTTGACCGATGAGGATCTAGGTAGGAGAACACAGTCAGGAAACCTGGAACGAGTGGTTTGTGCCCGATTCCTTTGCAATCTTCCACTTTTTTCAGGCGCCGGAAATTCTGGGAGACCAAGAGCAAAGAATGGTTCCAACGAAGGAGAAGGAAGAGCTCATACAACGAAATAATCGCTTGGAGGCCCAGAATCTCACATAATACCGTCCTGTGACATTCGAGGCCCAGATCATCGAAAACGCGGACGTTTTGTCTTTGTTTTTGTTTTGTAAAGGGTCAATCAAGTGGTTAAGTGTGCTTTTTATTATTATTATTGAAAGTAGTGTACTGACAAAAATCAAACCTGATATTATATACCAAATGACGAAAAATATTTTTCGAATCTTTTTCAATTTCAGTCGATACAAGAAAATATTGATATTTTCTTAAAAATAACTTCCTAAAAAATATCTTCTAAAAAAGTTACATTTTTATCAAAATGAATAGAGCTCAAGCATACTTTTTATTTTGGTCGAAGGTTAAATGTAATTTTGCTCCTTGCTGTCGGTTTGATCCAAATTTTCTTTTTGCAATTAAATTTCTATTTATTTAAGCTGGATAATCCATCTTTCTCTTGTCAGCCACAAGTTACTAAGTTAACTCTTGACGTGCTAAATGTGAAATTGTATTATTTCATGAGTTAGAAAAACTGTGGAGATAAGTTACTACATTGGTCCACCTGATTCTAGTCCAACAATATCCATGTTCATATAGCGGTTTTCAATAGTCAAGACATGACCTCGCAAAAAGCTCGCGTTTGTCAAATAGAAAGTTTTCCCTCCTCTCGAGTCGAGCGGCTGTTTGAGTTGCCGCCGCCGCCGGTCCGCATTGATCAATTTCCGACAAAAAAAAAGACCATATAATCCATATTGATATCCTTATGTAATACAATGTCGCTCCCCCGCCGCCGCCATCCGCCGCCTATATATATACACATCCATCCGCCGCCATCGCCGCCCGCGCCGCCGCCGCCGCCTAAAATTTATATAGCCGTAAGCCGAAAGGCCGAAAATACCTAAAGCCGCCGGGTCGGCGGCCGGACCGCCGGCCGCCCGCTCTGCTCCTAGAAAAGCAGCATGCGCTGCTGACAAGGGGTAATTACCAAAGAAGTCCTATATCTATCGATATTTGTACAATTTCAGTCCTAAATTTATAATGCCCTCCCGCCTAAACCGCCCTATTGACAATTTAAAAATAGCCATTTTTCAATTTTGACTTGAAATCATTACGTGGACACCAGCTGTCCTAAGATTGACACGATGTGTTAATTTTTATAATTTTTAATCTCTTTCTCAGTCTTCACATTATGTGCCATGTTAAACTGAGAAAAATTATTTGGATATTCATGAATGAGTGGCATACTTGTTGATATATTATGACATTCACCCATTGGTCTAAACCTTTAGTGGCAATTTTTGCACGATATTCGCACAATAAAAAGAAATCGTGCACAAGGATAATTTTGCCACGGGAAAAAAAAAAATCGTGCACGAGTGACAATGGAAAAAATGTGCATGCGTACCTCACGAACAAATTTACAGATCGCCCTTGTGAAAGGTTGGTCAAATTAAGCGGGGGGATAATACCCATTATTGAGCGATTGATTTATTCCACGAAATCACAATGACTTTAATCCCTTTGGAAACGCTTTCTAACATATTTCTCATCCATTACAAACAAACACCTTCTATTCTCCACGATGCTTATTAGGCAATGTTGCATCTTTTCAAGTTTATCATATATTTTTTGTAATATTAACGTGGAATAACAGGATCTTACAAATTAAGTTAATGTAAAAGCCTCAAAAAAATAAAGAGGAACGATAAAAAAAAATCAAGATTACACGGTTTCGGTTTGAATATTGGTACCTACCCTATTCGGGGGAGAGCTTGGCAACAAATGAATCCACTATAATCGGAAAATTGAATTACAATTACTCAATACACTCGTTATTTTTCGTACCTAAATTATACTCAAAACTCAAAGTATTTATAGTAAAATAGCTTTTCAGTCGGATATAATAAAACTCACGGAGCACAAATCAATGAGTGTTCAAACCTAGAGCGTAGCAAGATGCTTGCGTACGGCCGAAAACAAGAACCTTCGGGCTTTATTTTCTCTCGTTCTTCGTGTGCAATGTTCTCTTCAACTAGAACTCAGATTTCCCTTTATTGTGCAGCTCCCTCTCTTCTTGTGCGGCTGCAAATCACCCAAGAAAACCAATGCCTTTCATGTGTGCCCCTTTCAAAAGTCAAACAAAATTACTTTGACCGGTCCACGAAATATTCTTGTGATTTTTAGAGGTTATTTTCGCTTTACATTTTCAACCCTTCACTTTGTCTTCTTTTACTCAATGGACCTCACAATCCAATATATAAATATATATTATTATGGGAGCAATTTATTTCTCCTTATTTGGCCAGAAGAAGTCCTCCTACAGTAGTAGAGGAGTCCACGAATTCAACTTGATCAAATCTTATAGATTTCAAGATTTTTATCTCCATAAATTTCAAACTCAAGCATAAATTTAATATTTTTTCTTTGTGACCAACGGGCTCAATGGTATCTCTTATTATCTTCCTAACTTCTAATTTTCTAGGCATGGATAACCATACTTTTTTTTTTAATCAAAATGTTTGTTTACCTATCTTCATTGTATACCAATTAGCAAGAGTCACGTTTCTAGCATGCTAATTCCAAGAGTTGATGGTTCTTTCTTAATTCCATTTCTACTACAGAATTGGAAATTAGAGTTTCTTCTCATCTGGCTCCTTGCGAATGAACGATTTGAATTTTATAATTTCCTTTATGATTTTTTCTTTTATTTTTTCTTCTTTCTCATCATTTTTTTCTTCTAAGTTTGGCTAGGATTGCGACCTTGCCGAGTGGTCGTCTAGGCAGGGGTCACGAGCAGCAAGGGCTTGACGATCTTCACCTATAACTAGCGAGGGTCGACCAGATTTTGTAAGAAAAAAAGGAAAATAAAAATAATAATTTTGACAAAAAATAAAAAATGAAATGAAAAATTATAAAAAGATTCAGAAATTTTAAAAAATATGAAAATTATCCTGACATCTCCAACTCCACTTAAACGCATTTGTCTAGCTTGATTCTTGTACCTATATTGGTGAATTAAGGATGTAACATGTCAATGTCGTTTCTAGGCCTAACGTGTGGCTCCGAGACAGCGGCCAACGGCATGGGAGATCAGAGACGAGCGTGACGACCGTGCAGGTATGTGGTGGCTGAGCTAGGGTTTTGGTCCGAATGATTTGCGGGGGTTTTGAATGAGTGGGGAATCTAAGGCTTAAGTGGGGGCAATTTTGAAAGAATAAATTGACAATTTTGTAAATAAAGACCGCTTAATTCTATAGAAAAAAAACTTCAAATTTTAGATTCAATCTCAATTTTGCCCCAAACTTTTTTTTATCTCCTAAAAAAATCGTAAACTTTTACATTAGTCCCAAATCTACCTGTGCATCCAAAAATTGTCATTGATTGTGTCATTGATTGCTTCAATATTATCAATATCATGATGTTGTTATCCTTCTTTGCAAGATAAGGCTATTGATGAAAACGTAGGTTCTGAAAATGAACTTTTAATTGGTTCTGCTCTCGATAATTTTGGGTAAACTAGCATTAGTTTTTGGACATGTGGGTAGATTTGAGATTTAGAGTGAAAGTTGGAGATATTTTATGAGGCAAAAAATGTTCAGGATATAATTGAGACTGGACTTAAAGTTGAGAATTAGTCCGATAAAGATAGCAATCACTAATTTTTGGTGCCAAGCGGTATCTAACTCAAGGTCTACTTTTGCAAGTTGAGGATGCAAAGTGATATTGGATTAAAAACTAAAAATTAGTCTTTATATTTCCCTCAGCCCTGGGCTGAAAGTATACGCACAACATTGCACATTATACAAAGTTCAGGAATTGATTAACTTAATCAGCTAGTATACTAAGGGTAACAAGAAATCAAGCTCATCACATGAACTTAATTTATATTGAGGTCGCCAATAACTGACGATGCATTGCACTGAATCCATAATGTTTTGCATAAATATTGTGTAGAACAAAAATGATCCTCCCACATCTTTCCCAAGAAAAATTCACTCCTTTTTCTTAATCCTCCATGTCAGTTCTCATCACTTTCCCTGTCCTAGCTTGTATCACCATAAAAATTTGGAAAACCATAAAACAAAAAGGCCCGGAGCTTCTCTATATGGAGTAAGGTGGAGGCTTGGGCATGTCCTTGACGATCCCGCAGAGCAATGCATTGTCGGGCATGTTGTACTCGTCCCTCAGGGAACGTTCCGGGGACAGGACGCTTAAGTACATTTGTTGTCCCAGGTACCGCCTCTCAAGCAACTCCGACCTCAAGTTCCACATCCCGGCGTTGTCGAACGTCAGCATGATCGCGGCCCATGACTTCGGGAACACCTGGATGGTGTGCCTGCTCACCCCGTCGAGGAGGTTGTAGTTCTTCCTCTTTTCCGGCGTCCACCTCCCGGGCTCGATCCTAACGCAATCACATCGGATATCACACCGTTAGATGTCACGGGACGCCACTAGAAAAGGACTTTCGATTGAGACATTGACGTTTTTGATGATGTGTTGTTAGGAAAAAACAGGAAGATTTGTGGTTGACTTACGCGACCGCGAAGAAGGAATAGCCGTCGAGGTGCCACGACTGGATGGTATTCTCGTGATTCTCCAGGATGATCTCGACGAATGTGCGGAATGTGATGTTGCCCACGTTAGGCTCCACCGTCAGCTTGTCGCCGACCGTGGCGGCTGGGGCATCCTGGATCAGATCGTACTTGAAGACCCTGTCGGCCACGTTGTAGTACTGCGCAAGCTTGAGCGGGGTCTCAGGGTCCGTGTAGGAGATGCCATTGATGCCGTAGCGGAGCTTGTCATTGACCTTAGAGGCCGAGTTGACAAGCTTGATGGTGCGGGTGATGTTGATCTGGCCGTAGTGGTATGATCCCTGAGGGTTGGGCCTGGCGGCGCTGGCCGTCAGGTTCCATCGGAAGGACCTGAACTGATTCAGCGACCATGCCCCATCCGACTGGAGCTGCCGGGATCTCTGGTGAGGCTGGTCCCTTGCCATTCGTATAGCCGATGACAGCGGTGGTGGTGAGCACGGTCTTGGTGAAGCGGGTCGAAGCGACCATCAAATAGTCCCTAGGCTTTTTATCGGCTGTAACCAAGACCGAGAAGCACTGTCCGACATGGACGTCGAGCGACTCGTAAGTGTTCTGGACCGTGTGAGATCCTTCCATCTCCACGAGCTTCAGCGGGTGGTCTTGAATCCTGAAGTTGAGCGAGTTCTTGAGGCCAACGTTGCATATCCGGTACTTGTAGGTCTTGCCGGGTTTCATCGTGAAGAGGGGCTCATCTTTTCCTCCGCTCTTGTTCGATTTCCCATTGATGAGGACCCCATCGGGCCGGCCGAGCGCTCGGCCGCTGTCCAAGAAGCTCCTCAGTTGGGTATGCGACTTGGTGTACCAGTCGCCGATCAGAACCGTGTATTCATCCTCGGGATCAGCATACGGGACAGGGATGAGCAACCGGCTGTTTATGCGAAGGCCGCCGAAGCCGCCGGCAGCGCGATGCACGGCGGTGCTGGGGTAGTAGAAGTAGCTTCAATTTGATCCTTCACTTGGAAATGGTAGGTGTAGTTCTTTCCTGGAGGAATTGGACAGTTGGTCCCAAGCACACCATCTTGCCAAGAGTTCTTCTTTGTTGCACTCCGTTCCTGAGGCAAAAGGGTAATAATAAGAATCCAATTGAAATAACCTAATTTGTAAATGGTGTCTTAATCAAGTTCTTATGTCAAAGAAAATCATAATGGGATACGACGGCACACATATAAATCTAGGAAAAATGCATTGTTAACTGAGAAATCAAGAATGAATAGTATTGATCCCAACGAGCGCGTTGATGCTTGATATGAGTTAATTCGTTCACCATGTGATGAGGAACGGCTCGTCGAGGTGGTTGAAGACGTTGACGACGACGTTGTTGTTGGAGGTGGAGTTGATGTTCGGCCCGGAAACTGACCGTTGATGAGTATGGCTTGTTGGGGGACCCCAGGGGGGAGACGGTGCCGTAGGTGATGTTCCACGTGAAGAACAAGTAAGGATCCTCGCCTCGGGCCACCGCGGCCCAAGCCGAGAGAAGCAGGAACAGGGTCGGGATTCGCAGACCCATGGCTCGACTATCTCTCGGCTTGCCTCCCGGCGGCTTGTTCTTCTCTTTCGATCTTTGAGTTCCCATGGATCTGTCTAATCTTTGTTCTACTTTGTTATTCTCTCGTTTACCATCCCAAGTTTAGTTCACCCCTCTTAAATATGAGATCAATAGCGACGCGTCGACAATGTCAACCGTAGAAATCCCGTCAAATTCTCCAGTCTTTTCCTCGTCTTGTGCTCTAATTTCCACCATCTGTTTTCGTTGTCATCTCCTAATATAGTAATACAGAGGAGACCCTCTCTCCCTCTCTCTCTCTCTCTCTCTCTTACTTATTTTGCAGTAACTTCCATTGGGTCCCTTTTTTGAAATTTCCTTGAACTCTGGGGCCTAAAGGGAGGGCAATGCTAGGATGACGGTACGGTTTATTATACACTAGTGACGGTGCAACATTGACCATAGATTGAGATTTGCGGAACACGGGCAACCAGAATCTTGATTAGTGATAGTTTG
>JAGVVM010004203.1:0-18393 GCA_019149425.1 Psidium friedrichsthalianum
CCCCATTTAGCTTTCCTGTTGAGGTCTCTCACAATTGGAATGTGCTCCGTCGGAGTCACCAAATAATGACTCATATTGCAGATTCCTCTCATCTCATGGAATAAAGCGCATTGGATAATTAGCATTCACCTCGGTGCGGTGGGGTTGATGTTCCAGAATAGGTCCCTTGTCTTTCTCAGCTAGCTCAGGAACTTACCAGTCTGTTCACGACAAGAACACCCAAGAAGAAGCTGGCAATGCAGAAGAGAGAGATCCGTCAACTGATAAATTGAATTCGAAAAAATCGAAATCAATAACGAAAAATACACCATCAGGCCATTGAAGATTTTGGACT
This sequence comes from Psidium friedrichsthalianum, assembly GCA_019149425.1. Lineage (NCBI taxonomy): Eukaryota > Viridiplantae > Streptophyta > Magnoliopsida > Myrtales > Myrtaceae > Psidium > Psidium friedrichsthalianum. Next base: position 335 of record JAGVVM010004203.1, read on the forward strand.
ATTAGAGGGCAATGTCACGACTCCGGAAATACAAAAATCGAAAATTACAAAGCAAAAATGGAATTTCTATAATTTTTTCGATTAATCTGAAAATGAGATTAACAAAATAATTCCCGATTCCAGATTAATTTTGTAGATTTTCTTTGGCCAAAATAAATAAAAAATTAAAAGAAAAATACTCACTCTTTTTTCATATTTTTGTGGCCTCAAATGCAATTTTTTCAAATATTTTCCTAATTTCTAAAATATATTAAAAAATGCAAAAAATATGAAAAATTATTTTTTGTTCAAATATGGTTCCTTAGACTTGGCAAGGCTTCCAAAGTTGATTTTGCAATTTTCTCATTTTTTCTTGATTTTCTATGAATTTTTGAAAATAAAAATACTGAAAAATACTGAAAATATGAAAAATCATTTTTTGGTTAAAATTGGTTCTCTAGGCTTGGCCAAGGTCCCCAAAGTTGATTTTTTAATTTTTGAATTTTTTTTATGGATTTTCCATTAATTTTCGAAAATAAAAATGCCGAAAAATACTGAAAATATGAAAAATCATTTTTTGATTAAAATTGGTTCTCTAGGCTTGGCCAAGGTCTCCAAAGTCAATTTTTTAATTTTATGAATTTTTATGGATTTTTTTTATTAATTTTAAATAGAAAAGGTAATTAAAAATCAGGTGTCAATAGGATGCTAGTTGTCCTATGTAATACTGCCGTCACTAGTGTTGTTTTTTTTTGAATTTTTTTCTATCGTTTTTTCTTTTCTCTTTTTTGAATTGTTAAGGGAAGGGAAAAAAGAAAGAGAAAAAAGAATAATAAAAAAAGAATAAACTAAATAAATAGATAATTGGAAATTTTATTGAAATATTATTAAAATTATTCACGTTAGTGCTGATCGAATGCGACATAAACGAGCCCGCCATCCATGTCAAGGATTTTTGGCCAAGATGGGCCGGATGGATTGAATAAGCATAAATATAAAAGATTTAGGATTCAATTGGAAAAAAAAGTTTATGATTGAATTGGTGAAGTTGCATAAATTTTTTGATAATTTTCCTTATTCATAATGTAGTTCTTAATCAATCCTCACCTAAGTAGCACCCATGCTGACACGCAACATGAGACACGACATGACAGGCCGACACATCGTTTCTAAAAAAAAGAGAATTTTGACACATTGAAATACATTGTATATTAAATGTATATTTTTATATATACATGATAAATTATTATTTTTATGATTATTTCATTCAAATTAATTTGATTCAAATTCACTAATAAACAAATAATTAAAAAAAAATCCTAGAATTGGTCCCACATGAATTGGTCCCACATCGATAGTGAGAGAGAGACATAAAAGTAAAATAACTTGGAAAAATGAGAATTAAAGCATGATAGCTCAAGATTCACGAAGACTATTCTGTATTTTCTCTTTTGCGCCCTTCTTGCACTCTTTTGAATACTGCGAAAGTGCAGGCCGAATGGGAAGGCCGAATGGGAAGATGATAATGAGGATAATGTAAATTGAAATGAACAGAAAGCATGGCGTAGTGTTGACCGTGGGATTTGTGTGGTATATGGGTATTGGACTTGAAACACAACTCCACGATTTGTGTGGTATATGGGAATTGCCACGCAATTTGACCGAGTCTCACATCCGTGATGAGGGAGAGAGACTTGCAGATTTACAAATTGAAGAAAGTAGTTCCACTTGTCCTGTCCGGTGGAGATAACATGTAATATGAGGTGCTGGCCTTACACTTTGGCCTTGCGTTGACATGTGGCTTGTTGACCATTTGACCGGTCAGCAGGTTAATATAAAAAAGAAAAAGAAGATGAAAGGAATCACCGCATCAAGTAATAGCGCACAGCCGAGAGTATTAAAGAGATGGTGAGGGCTTCATTCGTTAAAACAAAAGAAGGAAACGCAGAGAAAAGAAGGAAAAAGATAGAAATAAATCCTGTTCTGGACAACCAACAAGGCGAGTCAATTGCGTTTTTCAACGTCTAATAACTATTCGAGCCCCTTGTTCATATAATCAGAATAGTTTTGAAGTTACGCCATATATTCGAAGTTATGTGAGCTTTCAACTGCGAACTGTGGTTAGGGAATTGTGAAGCTATGAATTTATATAGAAGTGATAATTCATGACGATATGGAGCCGTAGGGTTTGATAGAATACGATTCCGGATTATAGTTTGATGGAAACGAATTTTTTTAGCTTTACGCTTAAGCTCCGCATTATAGATAGTTTGGAATATGCGCTTCAGATAAGCGTTTTATTAACGAGTAGGAATGGTTTTGTTAGTGAATAAGCTTAACTTAGTCGATACGTAGTTACGATAGAATTTTACTTAATTGTGATACCGATTTTTGCTTAATGGATAGGATCCGAGTTGGTGGGCCTTGATTAGCTTTCGAGATTTGAATTAGGCTATATTAAATGAGTGGTGCTTATCTTTTTTATGAATTTATAAAGTCATATCTTGAAGGCGGTATGGGTTTGATATATTGTGAATGCTAAAAGCATATTTGTTGAATAAAAATTTAGATCGGGCATTTACTACGCTTTACTACTTATGAATTGCTTGAGAAATGTGTTACGAAATGAATTGTGAAAGTCCATGAGCTTCGATTTGTGAACCTAGTTTATGAGAAATGGTTTATGAAATATATTCTGGTTTATGAAATGGATTCTAGATTTGGTTTATGAATTATTAGTAAATATTGGTTTGATGCTCATTATCTCCATGAACCTAGTTAAGGATTTTTGGGTATGCATACCAGTTTTAGGATATTGTTCGGGGTCGAACCAGCGGCTAATGATATAGGTGGAGATCTTATCAATGGGGGAATCTCAATTGCCTTGTCACTATGCATTATGTTGTGATCATGGTCTTATATGAGCAACAGATTGGTTAGTGAAATGGACCATTGACCTTTGGTTTGATGGTGATTGATCAATCGGCTTGATCATTGATTTTTTTTATATTTTATTTGTTGATTAATAGAATATTTTTAGCACATATATCGTTAAGTTAAAGTAATATTATTCATTTTTATCTTGTACATGCATTATATGTTGAATTGAGAAAAAAAATGTATAATGTGCATAGTGGGTACTCGAAGTACTTAGAAGAGATATGTACTACTCACTAAGTTGTCGTTGCTCATTCCCTTCATCTTATATTTTTCATGCTCTTTAGTCAATGGCAAGTAGAACGAGAGCGCTAACTTCAGGGATTTTGGTAGTCAAATTTTGGGTATGATCTAAGGGGGTTGTTTATATGTATGTTGATAGTTGTTGGGTTTAGCTGAGTGGTAAGATGTAAATATTCTTTTTGAGGATTGTAGAAACTTTGATAGAGAAACTGACCTTATGTGTAATCATATGTCTATATGTTTCTATAATAATAATAATAATAATAATAAATCATATGTCTATATGTATATGATAACAGGCTTATGTTGGTTTCTGTCTGAGGCTGTGTCCTTTGGGTACAAGGATGGCCGTGTCATTGTAAGATGCCAAGGATGAGAGATGAAGGTTTGCGTCTCTCAGTCATTTGGTTAAAGATGAAGTGGAAAGTTAGTTTTTTTTAGTGGAAATGCTTTTTAAAATGCTCGAAATGTGTATTGACTGCGTGTCCCATGCGTTCACCATGTGTTAGGAATTGTCAGACGTGTGTCGGTGTCTTGGCACATGTCTGACACCGATGCACACACCCCAAGCGCTTGTTAGATTCTCACCGATTTACTAACTCAAATCTCCAAAAGAGTTGGAAAATTGAACTCAAGCCCATTTCACACAAGGACCATGGCATGCAAATTCAATATTGATGTTTTATTTTAAAAGTCAGTTTGATTTTTAATTTTCTATGCTATAAATGATTAAATGAAATAACTAAAATTTAGGTTTCGACAAAGTTTTGACACTTAAGTGAATTTTGTATAAGAAATTAATATTTTTATAGACAAGCGATACGACATACTTTAACAAGGAAACATGCGACACAATCAACATAACTTATTCATAATTAAGCACACGCGGATTACACATTCTCACAGTAGATTAAAAGATCACGAGCAACAGGATTACGTGTAGTTTTTCGCCTTCCGACACACTCTTTGTGACCAACATCTTTCGTACATACATCAAAACCACTTCCTACTCTCTCCAATCCTCAGTGCCTCTTCACATGCTTAGCCACATTATTGATAGGAAAGGCTTCAAACCTTCAAGCTTTGTGCACCCTAATGTGCACCATGGCAGCACTCAAACTTCACAATGTTCTTCATCTCCCGGGGACAAACTGGGCATTTCACATGCTCCAGGACGTACCCGACCATGTTCGGGATGTAGAAGTGGTGGCACGTCTGGGGAGCCACCACCTTGTCGTGGTGCTCCTTGAGTGCGACGTCGAAGGTCTTGCCGTCCACGTTCACTTGCTTCTTCCAAGTATCGTACTGGACCAGCACCTTGACGCGGAGGCCAAGGGCGTATTGATCACGACACGGGTCCCCTTCGTGAGGAGCGCAAACCCACCGTCCTTCTTGAAATTGGTATAGAGCTTGAGGACGTCTTGCAGCAGCAGGTCGAGGATGTCCGCTTTCCCCTGCAACATGGAGAACATGGAGCTCTTGAGGCGAGTCCAGAAGAGCTGAATCTTTCCGACGTTGTAGGCCACAATGGAGTTACCGTCCTCGTTGATCTTCTTCAAGGGCGCTTCTACGTCGGCCACGTTCTTCGTGTCTTCGCCTCCATACAAGAAAATGAGCTTCTTCGATTTGATCTGATTGATCGAAACAATATAGTCACCATGTAATTCATTCATGTAAACTCTCTCCTTATCCTTACAAAACAATCACGATAGAAAGTTGCACCTAAGAGAATGCACATTTGAATGCCATGAACATGACTTAACTCGATGCCGACATCAATTTTGAGCAGTTTAAGTTGTTCTTTGGGGTTATTTGGACAATGCTCTTGTGACGCAGACATCGAAATTCATCAAGCTAGTCTGAGTTCACCTACCGCGGCCTGCACGCCAGGGGCTATGGAGTCGTTCACAAGGAGCTCGAACCAGCTGATTTCGCAGCTTCTCCAAAGGGTCATCACCACGCCGTCCGTGAAAGGAAACGCATTAAACCCCCACATCCTTATCATGCTCATCGCATTCTGCGACTCGACCTTCCCTTGCGGATCCAGCACCACCACGATGGGCTCGTTCCTGAAGTGCCACTTCTCCTTGACGATCTTGATGCCCACCTTGTTTACAAGGGTCGGGTAATGTGTCGAGCACCACGGCATATGGGACTGCAGGTTCTCGAAAACCTTGGGCAGGTCCTCGCTCTCTTGGTCCACGACGGGGATCCACAGGATCTCGTGATTCTCCTGGAACTTGGGCTCGTTGTAGATCTTCACGAGGATGGAGAGGTCATGGGAGGATAGCTTCAGGTCAGAAATGAGCAGCAACATATTCTTCCTCCTGAGGCATTCGATCTTATCCTGTCGACCCGCACGTAAAACAGATATCATCAATCTCACTCCTAGAATCGGATACAAAAAGCATTCCTGATGAAATTGAAGTTGGTGCTAAGGAGTTCGATCAAAGGTTACTAAAGGCTGACCGTGGTCTTCTTGGAGCCAAGGTAAAGCGGCTGAGGATCGTCCTTGGTGTAAAACAGCGCCTTAATGAGCTCCACATTGTCCGTAGGCGCGTTAAAAAGCCGCTGCAACCTCTGGTACTCTCTAATCTCCCCTGGATTAACAAATATTCTTCTATCAGATTCGTCAGTCCGTTTTCAAGAGTATTGCAAAATTAAAGTTCTCTGATCCTATTCGATTTGATTGTAAATCTCGTGGCTCACCCTTTTTTTGCTTGAATTCCTCCAGCTGCCTTTTGATGCTGTGGTGAACGATGTTCACTTTGCGAACAAATGCCGGCAGATCTCGTCCCTTCGACCTAAGATCAAGAAATTAAAATGATCACTCATTAGGAAGACGAGTTTTTCACTAATTTGACAAAAAGCCAGCGTCGAAAGCAAAAGGAAGCGTACTCGTCGGCCAGGGTAGTCGTGATAAGGGCGGTGAACTGGATCGAGCAACCGAGGGCAGTGATGATGATCTGATAAACGCTGGAAGTAATGTCGATGACCTTGGCCAGCTCCGGAACATCCTTACTGTCGTGGTCGAACTCCACGATGCACTGAGTCATTTCGAGCGTGGTCTTGATCAAGTCGTTGAGCACTCCAAACACCTGGATCTTCTGCAGCTCGAGTGGCTTCGTGATTGCAGGTAACCCCTTCAACACGGCCATGGACTCCGCCAGCTTGTCCGAGGGCTCGATCCGGGCGAGCCGCCAGAAGTCACCGTAGTACAGCCCCAAGGACGACAGTGTGACCACGGCCTTGGCGACCAACGAGTAGCTTGATAGCTCGTGGAAGATCGCGGACATTGTTTCGCGCACATTCTTGGTGTCCAAGGCTTTGCACGTAATCTGCCAAAATGGTTGTGAATTTATTTGATGAACTTTTAAGCTTTTGAAGTTGATCATGGTACTTTAATGCGTGCCAAATAGTGTGGATATTTCCAATCTAGTAGATAAATTTACAACTATTTAATCACGCTGGATATTCAAAATCTAGTGTGTTCTAGCTTATTCCAAATCTAGAGATCGACTATATAGCTCAAGTTCATTGTAGCGACACTAAACCCTACTCTTCGAGAACTCGATTGGAATCAGAATACAAATAATCAAGGGAAATTTAAAATTTTAGAGGAAAATAAAAGTGATTATCGAAAGTGATTAACATCTTCACTGTGGATTACCTGGCAAGTAACTTCACTAATTGTCGATAGAGGGGGAGTGAAACCCTCCTTCGCGGGCTTAAATTCTGGGGTTGAAGCTGATGCCGAGCTTGCCTGCACGAATCCAACCAGGTTAGCAACTAATGAAACTATTGTACGATGATTGGGTAGGAAAAAATCATTTAAATGGACCTACCACATAACACGACAATATGTCCAAGTGATCCATCCACCTCAACCTCATGTACGTTTTCTTCATAACAAGGATCTTTGTACTTGATAATCTATTTGTTTTTACTTTATAGATGAAGAAAAACAATGCACTTTTTTCCACCTTACCAAAAAAAAAAAAACAATGCACTTTTTCCTATTTTTCTAGCTTTTCCGCCAAAGAATGTAAAATGGAAATATATATATATATAGATATATATATATATATATATATATATATATATTTCAAGTTCTGGAAGTTATAAGTATTTTAAAAGATTTGAGATGTTCCCTTTGGTATAAAAAGCGTCCTATGAAAATCATAAGTTTGCTTATGTAAAAGTCATTCCTATTTGATCCTATAACATTTGGACCCTTGAAAAATTCTCAATTTTAATCATCCTCTTGAACTTAGGCAAGCTAAAAAATGCATTTAAGACCCCCCCCCCCATCCCCCCCCCCCCCCCCCCCCCCCACACCCCACCACACAAACCCCCAAACCAAAACAAAAAAAAAAATGACGACAGAGTGAATACATTTTGGGATAAAAAAAAAAAGCCGGCTACATTTCTCCATCTGTTTGAGAACGATTTTTTTTTTAACCCATGCCTTAGTCAATTGGTGGATTCATAACATAAATATCATCAATATAAATCTTCTGTTAAGTTTCCATGTCGATAATATTCATAGCCATGACTCGCCAATTAAATGTTTGATCGAAGATAATTTCTGATAACATCTAGGCGAAAAAATTTCCAAAAGAAAACTGAGAAAAATTATAAAAAAACCCTAAACTATTTTACTTATGGCAATTTAATCATAATTTTTTTTAGGATCAAATAGGTTCCTCAATAGTTGAAAAGTTTAGGTTCCTCGTGGTGTTCGAGGTCTTGTCGTATCTCCTCATCACTATATCAGAATCATCTAAATCGTGGGCATGGCATATAATTGGATCCATTGTCTCTCCTTCCTCATTTTTTCCTTGAAACATAAAGTAGCGAAATCGAAAAGACAGACAGGGTTTATTGCGATTCATGTGTTTTTTTTTAAAACTTCGGGACGGGAAATCTTGTAAAAGCCTAACTCTCAGTGCTGGTCAGAGATGACAGAATTTTTTAATTGTTGGCTATCGTCATCGGGTTAGTTTGGGTGCCTCAACAAGATTCAAAACATTATAAAAAAAAACTTTTAGATTACACATTTAAGGAAATGCTTAAAATACAACCCAAAATAAAAAAGAAAAGTCCTCAAGAAAGTGATACAAATTCCCACGTAGGGGAGTACAAAACGTAAAGATATTACTCCAAATTTAATATTCCCGGTGGATCGTCGAATATAGTAGTGACGGATTGCTTCAGAGGCTGGGGCACCACATCACGATCTGCATTGACTGAACTTCCAGCATCATCAACTTTATTGACCTGTATTGGTCTTCGAATAAAGCAGCAATGGTTAAATCCTTGAACAAGTCAGCAAGGCAGGGCATGTTATCATCATTAATATCAAGAATCATCGCCCCAGGCTCCTTTTTTTGGCAAGTCAGGGAAGATTATCCCCAGATCATCTTCAAACTTGCTTAGATCATCGTAGCCACCTTCTATCCCGGCCGAACGAAGGTTTCATGAAGGGACGGTGGTATCGGACTACATGTAGATTTTCCATGGCCTATCGGGCTTCAGCTTGCACAACCAGTCCGACCACTCCTCCGCACGTGATTATATTTGCTGAGTCCAGCTCCATAAAATCCCACACCAGCAGTATGGGATTGCCCATTATCTTTAATCGGGGAGCGGATTCCTTGACCGTGCTTGCCTAATCCAGTACCAGGCTCAAATCCGTTGCTCATCATTACTTTGGCAATCATGATGGACGTCTTAGATAAATCAGGATCGGCAAAGGATTCTCCAATGAAGCATGAATAGTATGCACCAACTCGAAAGAATGTTAAAAGTCATCTTCGGTGTGTTTTGGTTCCATGTAGGGAATAGCTGTTTCATTGAAAATACGGAAATCCTCCTCTCCATGAATGATAACCAGCTTTTGCTCAACCACAAATTTGATCTTTTGATGGAGACTGGATGGAATGGCCCCAGCATTGTGGATCCATGGGCGGCCTAGCAAAAGATTGAAAGTCGAAGGAATATCCAGCACCTGGAACAAAACATCGAATATAGAGGGTCTGATCTGTATCTCTAGATTGATTTACCCATAACATTCTTTTTTACCCCATCGAAAGCTCTGACTGAGGTCTTGGCTGCTTGCTTCTGGTCGGGTCAATACCTAGGCGATTTAGTGTGGCCATAAGACATAAATTTAAGGCCGATCCATTGTCAACAAGCACTCGAGCCACGTGGGTTTATTTGTGCTTGACCAAAATATGCAGAGCTTTATTATGGCCTCTCCCTTTGATCGGAATCTCATCATCAAAGAACGCGACTTGATCCTTCAGAAGGGTGCTCCGACAAAATTTTCCAGTTTATCTCCATCAATATTCTTCGGGACGTAAATCTCTCCTAAAACTTTTATCAGGGAATTGCGATGCTTTTCGGACGACTGGAGAAGCTCCAACAAGGATACCTGAGCTGGTAACTTCCTCAACTGATCAATCACGTTGTACTCACTTGCCTTAATCACTGCTAGGAACTCCTTAGCTTCCTTGTCTGTAGTCTGCTTGACCGATTGATCACCCTTATACATACGTCCAGACCTCGTCACTAAGTTCATCTCTAGATCATAAGACCACGGTGCCGCTTTGTTACTTTCATATAGAAAGGGCTGAGGCGGAGTAATCATAAAATGTCAAGTATGACAATCCTAACTCATCATTATAGACATCCTCTAAAGGTGGCATATCGGCCAACTCGGGGTCTGTTTTAACCAAGTTAGTCACATCAATTTTTATTCTGATTTGAACTGAGATGCACTCAAGGCTGCAAATTCTTGATCCCAGTCAATGATGATCTGAGATGTAGTGGCTACCATCCCATCCTGATTTACACCCACTATCATCCCATCATTCATCAAACTCAAATCTTTTTCTTTAGCTGGCCCAACGTAACTACTTCTCCAATCTGATAATATCCTGCCCGTACTAAAGCATCGAAGACGTTAACAACCTGAACCTTGAAACCATTGATCCGCCTAACTTCTGAGTCAAAACAGCATTGACTTTGCCTGAATGATCAGGCAATGGATTATTTTGAATGTTCGATTGACTACTGTTCTGAAACGAAAATGCTCCAAATTCGAGCAAATCCTAAATACGGTTCTTAAGTACATAGCAGTCATTCGTGTCATGTCTAGGTTCGCGATGATAGTCGCACTTCTTCGACAGGTCATACCTTGCAAAGGATGCATAATTTGGTCTCAATGGCTCGGTTGTTAATAGCTCCTTCTTGCGCAGAACGACCAAAACTTGAGAAAGAGTCCCAGGAAGTGGCGTAAACTGTCGATTATTACGTCTATTCCCTCTCTGGCCTTGTGATCCGGAGCTAGCTGACTGTTGATTAAGGACTTGTCCCTTAGGAGCTTGGATCAGAAGCTTTTGGATATAGGTCATGTTGACTTGGGGGGCTGACTCTTTGTCTTTCTTAGTCACGAACCGTTTAGCACTTGCACCGGCATCTCCATATCATCCCTTCTTTAAAGCGATCTCAACCTCTTCACCCATCGTAATGAAATGACTGAATAATGTAACTGCAGTTTCAAGGATGCGTGATCGTATGGCCTGGGGAAGGATAGAGACAAAAACCTCATGAGTTCACGCTCCGGTGGTACTGGTTTCAGTTGAGCTGCGGCGTTCCTCCACCTGGTGGCATACTGTTTGATCGTCTCACCTTTCTTCATTCTGACTGCTCCAAATCTTCTCTGGAAGTGACAACATCCAAGTTAAAACTGAAATACTTGATAAATATGTTGGCTACTTTTTCCTAATCTTCTATATAATACACCTCGTAATCTGTGTACCATCTCATAGCTGCCTCTTTTAGACTGCCTGGAAAGTCTGAACCATCAAGGGGCCATTAGCCACGTATTTGTTCATCCTGTCTGGTACATTTGAACATGTTGAATTAGATTGGATGTGCCGTCATACTTCTCTAAATCGGACATCTTGTATTTGTCAGGTACTCGGACCTTGGAGTAGATCGATAAGTCAACGGAGTGATACTATGTGTACCCTCAAGTTCTCGTAACCTCTGTTCCATTTGGGCTATAATTTTCGGGCCTCCCCACTCATTCCTCCGGCCATAGGGTTGGCTTGAGGTGTCATGTTTACAGGTGATGTGCCAGGATTAGCACCTCCAAAAATGACATCGTCCAGTGGCGGTTCACGAGTGAGGACATTGTTTGAAATTTTATCGGGATTGCCCATCGGAAAGGTAGAGGAGGTGCCGTTGGTTGTGGGTTGAGCTAGAAGGCTGTAGCTTAGCTGTAAAATGGGCCACTAGTCTTTCCATAGCTTGAGACACCGTTCCTTCAATTCGCTCATTTATTCCATTCATCTACTCCTTGACAGCCTCTTGGATAGCCTCTTGGACCATCATGTTGATTCAGATCTTTCGGCCATTTTCCTTGTTTTAAAACGAGTATTATGCGGGTGAAGAGTACCCGTGACGAATTACCTGTAAAAAGATAATAACACAAATTAGTATGCTGGGTGAAAACGACGAGTCGGTCCATGGATCTAGACTAACTCACGTGACCAAGACTTAAGAAAAATTCTAGCTCTGTATGAATTCATGAAAAATCGTGGGTTAGTCAAAATTTCATCAAAATTTACAACCACACAGTCAAGAGAGCAATGAACATATTTCATTTTTGAGGCTAGAAGTGCACGGCTAAAAAAAAAATGCTTTGACTGGTTTTCACTCGGAGAGAGTTGTGATTTTGAAAGTTTGCAGGTGACTAGCTCATATTTTAGTTGCTTGACCTCATTTAGAGGTAATTGATGAGACGAAGTCGAGCCAAATTTCCAGACCACTCTGTTCTTCAATTGTCAGCAAAATGGCATGGATTGTTCCATAAGGTTTACAGATTAAAGCTCCTGTAGATTTTCCATTTTAAGGTAGGAATCTTAGAAAGCATCAGGAGATTCTTGAAGCATCAGCCCAATGTAGCATGGTTAATCGAAACAAATCCAGAAATGATAATCCAAACATGAGATTTTGAGGGCCAATCATTCTTACATGTTCCTTAGAATAGGACCAATCTTGATGACAACTGACTCAATGACGAGCAACTGATGACAAATGACTCAAACAACGAGCAACATGATGACAAATGACTCAACGACGAACAACTCTATGACTTTTGGGAAACAAGCTTGTCCTTCAACCGCTTGTTCGCTGCGGTCACTCTTGCGATGTCTCTTGAGTTTGCTCCAACTTTCGTTTGAGGTCTTCTTTTTCAGCCCTTTGGGTAACTGTGACTAGTACCTGGGGAAGCTTCGGTCGCATTGCTTCGGGAATCACATGCTTCTTAATGTAGAGGGCCGTAGCATGATGAGCTTTCTCATTACCTGATAGATCCTTCGTTGGTAGCTTAAGTTTGTTTGGTCGGCAAAATCCCACAAGGAGCAGACAGTGATCACGGCTTGCTCATGTTGTGGGATATTATGAGTAAAGTCCAACTGATAGTCGATCGGCTTCGACAGGGGGCTTCGCCCAAAAGTCTTGAACCACCCCATATTGACGGGATCCACTCTGAACACCCCAGGGGGTACTATTCAGTTGCTCCTGTAAACCGAGCAATGGAATTGGCTTGGCCCGCCGCTCGCAAGTCGAGCTTTCTCTACCTGGAACCAACTAGCTCCCAACAGAAACCCTTTGGATTCGGATCCACTAAAAGTATTAGCCACTCTGAAAAGTGATAATAGGGATTTCATCTTGCTTATCTTGAAAACCACAATAAGATATGAAAAATTCATGATTTTTTCAACTGAAACAAGTTTATTGCAAGACTTGATGTGCGATAAAAATCATATTAGTAAGAGGTCAGCTGAGGATCGCAAATACTTTCTTTCTCTTGCTTAAATTAGTGAGGGATATGAAAGTTTCGGCCAAGATAGCATAGACCAAGTTCTTCCCATCACAGATTTGTTGGACGACCAAAGCAATATGAGGATTAAGGATATTCTGGAAGTATGGGAAAATGACCATTCCAAAGAAAGCTAATAGGAAAATCTTCCCTTTTTGTAAAAGTGGTGCTTCATTAAAGCATTTTTTTACAAAAGAAAATGGACAATTTCCACGATTAGCCTTTAGAATTTTACGAACTTCTTCTACTTTAATTCTCAAAAATTCGGCTAACACAATAGCGGGATCTAGTCCGTTAGGCAGACTAATTAACTCCGTCTCCAAAGGTTTTCCAATAAGCATGTTATATTCCTCCAAAGTAGGGGTGAGCTCATGCTTACCTAGGATGAATGTGGAGGTGTCAAGACTTCAGCAATGAGCCAATGCACGCATGATACCAGAACAAGTTCGAATATTCAAAATAGGCATCAGTCGTCCCACTCTAACATCCACATATCTGCGAGCTGCGATATCCAGTCGAGTCAATCACTCGCTCAAATCCTCCTTTGGTGTCATGATGATCCGGATACTCTTGTTTCCCATGGTCATATACAAAGACCCGACACTCCTAATGCCATGGACTGACCCGAAAATAACGATAAATTAAATAAGTAAATTGCGAGATAAAAATTTAGGGATTTACCATGGACAACGATGATTACAACCACATGCACATGAATGCAAGTCAATTGATTAATAATCTTTTAAAAGTGAAATTCTGAAAGCGGACCGATACCAATGGGACTTGGTCGGGTCTGGCTCCCAGAATTCTGGCCATGGTCGAGATTCTACTCGTGCCATTAAGGTATGGCCAGGGGAGAGATCTCACACATGAAGGAAAGCTTGGGATTGGGGATGGGGTCGACCGAACCTCGGAGGTGAGGTTGGGTGGATTCCTGCGCGATACCATCCTAATTACTAGCGACCCGGGTCTAATCGCGGTGAAAATGCAATGTAATAAACATGCGAACACATGGCATATTATTCAGATCAGAAATAAAATAAAACTATATTACCCTGCAAAACAAGGTTAATAATAGTTTGAAATTTATCCTGCAAAACATATAACACCTAAGTCATTAATGAAATGATACCAACCAAGAGAAAGATCATCACAAGAATTCAGCCTAAGTCCTCTTGGAATACAATGAAATCTCCAAAAATTCATCGGTCAACCATTAAGCCCAATTTTTTTCGAAAATTTCAAGTATTTAGATCCCCAACGGAGTCGCCAAGCTGTTGGGACCTAAAAATTTACAAATTTTTAGGTTAATAGATTACTAGATTAATTAAATGAATTAACTAACCAAACTCGAGCTCTCCCAAGCTCTACCAATTCGCAACTCAGGTTTATATTCAAATGATTTAAATTTGAAGCCGCCACTAATCTTTTGGTAAGTAGATTAGATACCTAAATAAAGCATTGGGAGAATACTTTATTTTTTGCAAAACTAGAGATTCAAATTCGAGGACTTGATTATGTTAATTTTTTTATTAACACCCTTCAGGTACCACTCTTGTGAAATTTTTCAGCTAGCAAATTCAATTGATTCTTTGAAGACCAGGTGCAATTTATTATATATTTTTTGGATTTTTTTTTATAAAGAATGCAATGCGAATGCCGCTACATGATTGTAATTATGACATGAAACTATATGATGCTATGCAATTCTAAAACTATATGCCGAATATGATGTCTAAAAAATTTAAGTTGAATGTGCGAAAAATATGGATTTTAATGTTATGCAAAAAAAATGCATGCTAATTTAATTTTTTAATTTTTTTTATGACATGATATGAGTTTTAATGCTCACAAAAAAAAACTTGAGTTAAATTTTTTTAAAAAAAATCATTACAGGCAAGGGATGCAAATCTACCTATATGACATGAATAACGATGCGTGAATGACATAGTAAATATGCATGAATGGAAAAATGACAAGGTAAATATGCACGATTTACCCTGCATGAAATGCACATGAATGACTTTTTTGTATTTTTTTTTATTAAGTAAAAGGCCAAAAATAAAAGATAATCCGAAAGTTGATAACAATTAATATAAATTAAGAAATCGATCACTCAAAGCCTAATTTCATACTAAAAGGTACCTTGACATTTGATTTTTTTGTACCATGATTTGATGTTCTTCTTTTTTATCTATATTTTTTTGGCAATTTTTTTTTTATGAAAAATAGAGTCAAATAAAAATATAATAAACCTTGAGTATCGTACACCATGTGATCCGAATTTTTCCTGATGAATTCGCTTTCTACCCAAGGTTTAGGGTTGAAAGAGAATTTATTCACGTCGTACCCGAGGGTGAGGTCGGACGGTGAATTTTAATGAAATTTATCGGTCTGGTCCCTAAATTATGGGATGAGATAGATAATTTCATTTGTGCGGTTGACATCGTACTTCGAAGGTGAAGTTGAATGGTCCTCCGTAATTCACGTGTCCGAAGGACAAAGCACAAGAACGCGTGCACTATACTCAAGGAGTATTATAAAATATTTGACTTAAACCGTAATAAAAGATAAAATAAATAAAATAAATAAATACAAGGATTTCGGCTACTAGGGGGGAGAGCGAATTTTGAAGGGAGTACGATCCTATTCAAAAGGATGATCACGTTCTGTGAATTAGGAAAGATTATTTCCTGGATTTTTTTTTTAAATTGATACATCCCCAAATCGGACCTTCATCAATCAAGAATATGCAAAGGTCTATCCGCAATATCTCGGGAATATACTTGAGATTCAATTGTTCGATAATTAAATCACACGATGTGCTCAAGTTCAAATCATCTCCAAAATAAGGTATGCAGAAATTTGCCAAACGGATTATTCTGGATTCAAAGATATGCACAACATCCCGTGAAATCCATCCATGTTCATGCAATATTCGTCAAATGTTCGCTCACATTCAAATAGATAATTTTTCAGGATAATCAATGGGTTTGAAAATTACCTAATTCGATCGCAAACTAAACTTGACAAGCACGCAAGCAGTTGGACTGATCGTCCGAGAATTCGTGCATCCCAAAGTGGTTCGATGAAGGTGAGTTCGTCACTTTGCCAAGGCTTGATTACGAGCAGAAAATCTTGTATAGGTGAGCAAAATTTTGCATAGACCAGTTCAGGATCGTGGATCTGTGGCGAACTTGAGGTTGGTCCGATGGTTTGCTTACGGTGGTCTCAACGGTAGTTGCTGGACGAGCTTCCTTTTCAAGCGAAATTTCCAGCACGTACGCGATTGAATCTTCAGCCCAAAACAGCCCACTTTTTAGCCAAATTCGTAGCCAATTGAGCCCCAGACTCACTGGGATGCTAATACAATATAATAACCTTGTTAGAACTTAAGAATTGATGAAAAAACGAGGCTGAATTAACCCTGAAACAAGGCTGGACCGTGGGTGAAACGAGCTGGATATTAGACCAGCTTTAGGCTTGGTTGATTCATCGGCTGAGCTGGAGACACTGAGGTTGAACGACGGCTGTGCAGGGACGCCAATGGTGCTCAGAAGTGGATCGTGGAGCTTGACCAAGAAACGGGTCTCACTTGGACTTGGATCGCAGAGGATTGTTTCAACCTTGGGGATGTCGCGACCTTGTTAAGGGGTGAAGCGAGCTCACAATACCTGGACTGAAACCTCCACCTTGTTCTGCTCCAAAAAAATTCTGCACGTGCGCAAGCTGGAAAGTTTCGCCCAAAGTAGTGCTCTTCGAGCTCAAGTTTCCACCAAACAATCCATCATACGCAATAGCAACATTAGACCTTTGAACAACAGCAAAATAAGGGCTGATCAGTGGCAAAATGATCCCTTTTTATCACCAAAGAAAATCCTGAACAGTGCTGTTTACGTGCTGATTTGCAGCAACGTTAAACCCTGGACAGCGGTGAATCACTTCGCCAATTACAGCGAAACATAATCTGAATGGTAAAAAATTAAAGCAAGGCGAGGCTGATCAGCGAACAACAGGCGTGGAACTTGTTCCGAGCCCCCCCAAAATTGTTTTGAAGTGCTAGCTTTTATGGGTATTCTCCCTAATTCCTCTCTCTCTAGATTTCTGCCCGTCTGGCCATATATCAAATCTTTTTGGCCCCTCCTTCAACTTCGGATGCTCCTTCACCGAGAGCAAAGTTCTTTTTTCATCATGCCTAACTTGCCTTTTATCATATTATACCTATCAAATGTCCTCTTGCTGCTCACGACGCATTGGCAGAAAATGGGTTTAATGGCCATCATGGAATGTCCAAGCTTGTCTTCCATTAAGATGAAATGATGATTCTTCCACCACCGAAAGCACCCTCCACTTTACCTGTTGGTCATCATCCTTGTTGGAATTGTTGCAAGAAACAGGCAAGAACAACTCCAAAAATATAATATAAAACAGCTGGCTGAGGTGCGGACTAGGTCGCTCTCTTAAGACGATTCGCGCCCCTTCGGAGAATTACCACCGGTGCAGCAAGGTTATTAACGCGTCGCCTCCAGGATATAACAGCCCAGCTTCACTGTTGCTTCACTCGTAATTCTGCACAAACGAATGAAGCAGAAGCTTCACTCGATACCTTACCAAAATGCCCACAAGTCTAAGTATTTAGAAATCAGAAAAGAGAGTTTTTTGAGAGTTCTATCTTGAAAAGTGAGGAAGATATCTCCTTTTATAGGTGAAGAAAAATAGCTGTTGGAAATCTGTTACAAAAAATAAATCCGAAATTTATTTCAGAAATAAAGTGCTGCAATAAAAGAAAATGTGACTGTTGGAAAGTAATGAAGAATATGACTGTTGTCCAATAGCTATATTTTGCAGAATAAATAGAGACATGCTATAGTTCCATATGAGCTCCGGGGGAGGCCGGAATGCTGTCACTGAGCATCCGTAAAATTTGGAAACTCGTACCTCCCCCACTTGTCCTTCCCCCCTTGCGCGTGCGAGTCTTAAACTCAAGCACATCTTACTTAAAGGC